>JAQFVV010015784.1:0-11425 GCA_028023455.1 Epiperipatus broadwayi
ATAATATCGATGACAATAATTTAAAAATAATTATCTATCTTACTTAGCATCATTTCACCTTAAAAATATTTTTATATAAATACATTCTGATTTTGCATATACGTTTTCTAGGGATTGTCAAGGAATAAAATATCTAAACATATTTAATCTGTCTGATTCAACAATTCTTATTAAAATTTTTATTTCATTGTAAAATATAACATTTTGATTATTTGAAACTAAATTTATATTTAAGTACTATTCAATTGAGAGATTACTAAAGATTATTTAATTATGTTATATCAGGGGTCCCCAACCTTTTTGCACTTAAGAGCACATTCTATAATACCGGCCAGGTGGCGGGCACCATTTATTTTTTTCAACCAGATGCGTGAGCACTATTTATTTTTTCAATGTAAATTTATAGTTGGATGTTGTTAATAATACACATAATGTAAAAAAAATATTTATTTCAAAAATAAAATTTTAACATATAATTAATATTTATATTTTTATGCTGTAAAAGTATAGTATGCCCTACAATTTGATTACAATATAATACAATAATTTATAAGAAATTTTAAAAATTAAATTTATTTGTATCAGATAAATAATTTTTTATTGTGTTCAGATAGCGGTGGGCACATGTAAAATGATCTGCGGGCGCCATGGTGCCCGTGGGCATAGGGTTGGGGACCCCTGTGTTATATGATATTTATAATTTATGTATTAGAAATGGTTATATAAAAGTAACAAAACATCATATGACCTCTAGCCATATATTACTTTTAAATTGCAAATCTATTTCTCCTACTTCAATTCTGCAATCTTGTGTCAACATTCTTATTTAAGCCACACAACTCGAAGAAGCAAAATAGGAGAAATAAATTTGCTACTTAATATTATATATTGTGTAAATTAAGGAATTAATTCGTTTGATGTTTTTAAATAGCATGTTATGATTCATGGGTAAATTTGGTATATAACTTGTTCTGCTAATGTTAATTTAAAGAATGAATGATGAAGCTGGAAGTAACAATTAATTAAACAATATTTTATTTTACATATTCAGATCACATATTGTATTGTATTATTTTAAATATATATATAAAAACTGATTTTGTTTGAAATTGTACAGTGTTACAAAAATGTAAGATTCATGTCTAATATGAATTAATCATAAAATGAAAGGGATGTTAAAATTACAAATAATTTGTTCTATAAAACTTTAAATATTATGCATGTAATGTGTTAATTTGAGAACATTTGATTAGTGGACATTATAAGTTCGTTTTGGGTTAGAGTGGTGTCTGACTAAATCAAAATTTATATTAACATTAAGTGAGAATTTATAAAACTACATATTTAAATCTAACAATTTTTGTATGTATTTCACAGTTTTAAAATGCCTAATGTTGGATAAAATAGAACATTTCAATGGAATGACTTTTATTATATTTCTTTATCAATGAAACATATGTTTATTGCCTGTTTTTTATTTTAAAAATATCTATTGGATTTCACTTGATTGATTTTATGTTATACAATATATTTATTTACTTTTTACAATCATTTAATTTATATAATAGAAGACTCTGTATTTGGGCCAGTACAAGAATATCTGCTGCCCCCAAGCAAAGAAAATTTAGATGCTCCTTGTATTGTCTGAATATATTTATAGTATCATACACAAGCACACATATATTCCTATCATATGTAGATATTTATAAAAATAATATCACTATGAACATTGAAAAAAAAATTAAATAATATTATTATGTTTGCATGTATATGTAATTAATTACTCTAACATCTATATAGTAAAAAATGCTATATGTTAAACAAAACTTATCAAGAATTAATTTTTTTAGACTTTTGCTTTGACAAAATTTTTTAGAATAGTATTCACATTTGAAACAATATTTTCTAAAGTATTGTTGCGCATATATATATAATATTATATTATAAATCGATGTCTGTATTTCTTCAAAATAATATACGCAAATTTATAAATAAATATTTAAAAATACAGTATTTAAAAGCTTATAAAAAATATATGTATAACCGTCACTTAGGAGCGCTTTCAACTAACTTGTAAGCTTTTAAATACTGTATTTTTAAATATTTATTTATAAATTTGCGTATATATATATATATCAGACAGTATCTCTAGAATTATCATGTTGCTTTAATAATTTTTTGTAATTCATACATTATTTAAAATAGATATGTGCTTCATTTTTTTCATCAATAGATGCAATGTAGTATCAATAATGGAAAAATAAAATCTGTTATCATTTCAGATCCCTCTTTATACCCAGACTGTCCCCCCTCCCCTCGAAGTTGAACTATCTCTTGATTAAAATTAGGTATTATGCCTAAAACCTAAATAATTTTTTTTTTTTTCAAATTCATCAACACTTCATATTTTCATTATTTATTTTTTTTTTGCACTATTTATCCAATTTATGATACCGCTTATATCAAAGCTCTTAATCTCAACGTTGTTCATTTGTAAAGTTTATTTGAAAATATATATTATATCTCATTATTAAATATGCAATAAATTTGATCTTACTTAAAACTTTAAGATGATCATTTGCTTCTAATTTCATGGTACTTCCACTTAATCTATACTGCTATTATCTTGAAATATTTCTTACAGTGCTTTGCAAACTTCAAACAAATTATAATATTTATATAGTGTAATTTTCACTACACCACTCTCATGAGTGATTTCTGTCAAAGTTGTGAGGGCAGCACATTTGAGACATCAATTAAACTGTAATAATTTGCTATAAATGTATATGTATACTGAACAATGATAAAGATATGTGCAAGAGATTCTGATCTTGCCAACCGATGAGTGCTGTTTCAGGATGAAATGTGCATCTTGGGAATCATAGATCTTTTACACATGCCCCCTGTCATATGTTTATGATTACACCCTTTAACAAGACGTTAAAAGATACCACCCCCTATCTTGTGTGAGAGAGGTGTAATGAATATCAGCCTACAGAAATATTCATTATTGGATAATCTCTAATCTAATGAATGCCTAATAAAAACTATTAATATACTTTCATTGTGATTTGTGTCAAAGTTGTGAGTGCAGCATATTTTCTATTTATCAATTAAATTGTAGTAATTTGCTATCTATCTATCTATTTATCTATCTGTCTGTCTATCTGTTGGTCGGTCTGCCTGCCTGCCTGTCTGTCTGTCTGTCTGTCTGTCTATCTGTCTATCTGTCTGTCTGTCTATCTGTCTATCTGTCTGTCTGTCTATCTATCTATCTATCTATCTATCTATCTATCTATCTATCTATCTATCTATCTATCTATCTATCTATCTATCTATCTATCTATCTATCTATCTATCTATCTATCTATCTATCTATCTATCTATCTATCTATCTATCTATCTATCTATCTATCTATCTATCTATCTATCTATCTATCTATCTATCTATCTATCTATCTATCTATCTATCTATCTATCTATCTATCTATCTATCTATCTATCTATCTATCTATCTATCTATCTATCTATCTATCTATCTATCTATCTATCTATCTATCTATCTATCTATCTATCTATCTATCTATCTATCTATCTATCTATCTATCTATCTATCTATCTATCTATCTATCTATCTATCATATCTATCTATCTATCTATCTATCTATCTATCTATCTATCTATCTATCTATCTATCTATCTATCTATTATGAAGGACTTGAACTCAGACTTTCAAACTCCCCACAACTGTCCAATCCATCTTATACAACTAATACACATGACCAATATGTATAGTGAGTTTTGCCTGTTTTAAAAGAAAAAGAGGTGGTATAATACTACTACTTCTACTACTACTATTACTACTACTACTACTGCTACTACTACTACTACCACCACTACCACTACTACTACTACTACATATCATGGTGAGTGGAGGAAACTCACCATCTTTTGTTCCCACTCAATCGCTAACACAAGGGTCCCCCCCCTGAGTGCATTGATGTTTGCCTTCTACATTAACCCTCTCATTGATAAGATGAATCAAACATTTGAGGGGATCAACATACCTGAAACAGTGCAACAAGTGAAATCCCTAGCTTACATGGATGACATCACAGTCTTCCTGGCTTCTAAAAAACAGATACCAAAGCTACAAAAGATAATCGATAATTATTCAATAAAATATGGGCTTAAAATTAATACAACAAAAACATCAGCCTGATCCACATACACAGGAAGGCAGTGCTAATCCATATACAAAGGAAAGCCTCCAGTGGTTTCCATTTTATATGGGAGCCACGGGAATGAGATGCTACATACAGAACAAACTGAAAGAAGAAACTGAAAAAAATTACAAAAGCATACCTATCATTACATTCAAAAATACAATTGATTAATAGATTAATCACAACTAAGATAGCTTATTATATACCAATAATTTCTTTTTCCAAGGCATTCAAATGCAAGATAAACTCAATGTGCAATCAACTCATTTGGTCCAGAAAAACAGTGGCAATTTCCATAAAAAAACTTAGAAAACCAACAGATATAGGTGGACTGGGCCTACACAATATCACCATCTTTTATATGTAAAAACTTTGAAATGTAATAACCATAACAATCAATCTATTTCCCAAAATGAAACCTCTACTACAAATAACCCCTACAGACAGACCACCATCCAAGTGTTCATATATTGAATTAGTGATATACCAATGTAAAATAGAAAAGAAAATCCCAGATCAATACATACAGAAATACAAATACTGAGAAATATACGAATTTTATACACACAAACAACAATGGAAACAATAACACAACACCAATAATAGGAATAACCAATAAAAAAAATAATAAAAGAATATAAAAAATGGGAATTGGAACCCAAGTATTTTAATTTTGTCCTGAAAATGAACCTGGATGCACTACCAACTACCAATTTTCTATTCCACAGAAAGATGTACACATCTATTGATCCTTTCTGTGGATTATGTCATGAAAGAGAAGAAATATAGAAGCATATAATGGACAACTGTAGAGGACTAAATCAAATGAGACATAAAATGTAACATATACAGGAAAAACAATATCAGGGTTGAACAATTAATGGATGCTTATAAGAGCAAATCAATACCCACCAACAGAGCAGCCACATTTCAATTGTCTACTCTGTGGTGCATTAGGTGCAAATTTCTAATTGGGAAAAACACTAGATGACACCCTCAACATTTCAAAACAAGATAATGAGGATACGAAATAGGGACAAATTGATCACACCCCCAGACGTATATGTGGCCACTTGGTCCCTGATCAAGCAAAGATCAAGGCTATAACAAAGCATCAGATGGCAAAAAATTAAAAACAAAGACTATTCATTTGATTGTAAATACACAAATGAACTCATGTACAATCTGTAAATCTATTTTATCAGTGTACTTTTTCTGGTGATACTATATGTAATTTACTTATTGTGCAATATATTGTTGAAATATAATAATAATAATAACAACAACAACAATAATAATAATAATAATAGTAGTAGTAGTAGTAATAATAATAATAATAGTAGTAGTAGTAGTAGTAGTAGTAGTAGTAGTAGTAGTAGTAGTAGTAGTAGTAGTAGTAGTAGTAGTAATAATAATAATAATAATAATAATAATAATAATAATAATAATAATAATAATAATAATAATAATAATAATAATAATAATAATAATAATAATAATAATAATAATAATAATAATAATAATAATAATAATAATAATAATAATAATAATAATAATAATAATAATAATAATAATAATAATAATAATAATAATAATAAAAAAAAAAAACGTTTTGGTATTTCGAAGAGCATATGTTCTTTAATCACCCAAGAGATATGTTGAACACTATTGTTCAAGTCAATTTGCCAAATGTTTTAGATCCCTCAGCTGAGAATTGATTCAGAAATCTTAAGTATACCTCAAACACAAGAGATAATATTGAATTATCAATTGAGATCACACATAAATACCAAATGTATTAAGTGCTTTGTTTCTAGGTTTCAAGTCATAGATAAAGCTCTCAATACAAAACTTGTACTTTTTAATATCATTATTAACATTATTATTATCTCTATTATTACTGTTAGTTTTTATAACTGTTCCAAATTTATTGTTACCCTTGCCCTCTCATTTGAAATGAAACAGCTTTGACTGTAATAGTACTTATAAATACAAACATATCCTTTTTATATAAATCATACAAAAATATATGTAGTCTTAAATAGCTCATTGCAGAGTAAAGGTTTTTTGAGAGTCATTATACAAAAAAACTTCAGGCTAATCAATTATGGTTGGTAAACATTTTAATTTTTTTTTTGTCTCACTCTTTAGATAACAACATTCATTTAGGGACTGATGAAGAAATTTAAAACTTACTATCAGGTAGAAGATCAGGCTATCTGAAAACAAAATCTCAAGCTTATTTGGAAATTAAATGAATTGACTTTAAAAATATCCAAAGTTCATAATTGAATTTAAGGCCCATGTCATGGATGTTTTAGGCAGATGAGCTAATTGCCACATCATAAGACAATTAGATCTTATATCATTGTAAAAAATAATATATAAAAGTGTATCCAAAAATAATTGGAATTTTATTTTTTTAAAAATGTTTGTTTATTTTTTAAATGTTGTAAATGTAATCTCTTTCAAATTACTGTCCACTTGATGAAATACACTGATCTAAACATATTGTTCACTTTTCAAAGTAGTCCAGAAATATCTGCAAAGCAATAACACCTTCTTTGGTCTTTTTTTCACCACTTTTATCCATAAAAAAAAATTATTTGAGGCATTTTTTTGAGTGCGTAAAAGTGAGATCAAGTGATTATGGTTGATAAATAATTCTGGGTTATGCTGATTTTAATTAAAAATTGTTTTACATTCAATGCTTTATGTGCTGGAACATTGTCATGGGAAAAGCTTGAATTCATTCTTTTGCACAAAACTGAACATTTACATTTTACTGCATCACATAAACATTTTAGAATTTGCAGATAAAATGCTTGACCATTACGAAGTAATTTTGAGAGAAAAATGCCATTTTCATAAAAAAAAATCAGCCTTGTCTTGACATTGGATTTCACTCACCATGCATTTTAGAAATGTGGTAAATTTGACATTTTCATTAAACCACTTGTAAACTTGGGTTGTTTTTTTTGAGATCAGCTTGCTTGTAATTTATTTCAAGCATTACAGCTGTTTTCCCTAAAAGAAAATAGAATTTCACATTGTTCCAACTCTTAAACTATCTCAAAAATAAACAAATATGTGAAATGTGCTTTACAAAAAAATATGCTACGTGGCACCACAATTTCACATGATGATGTTATTTGGCAGATTGATGCAAAAGGATCCCCATGAGGTAGTATGATAGCAACAGAAGCATATGCTACAACATGCATACATACCAGAGAACTATTCTAGTTACCTGAAAGTTTGTGATAATGGTATATTATTAGATGTGATATGTTGGATTATTTCCATTGTCTATGAGTGAAGGTCGAATGTACAGAAAATTTTAAACTTTATTTAAACTTTTCAAATACAAATAATTTGTTAGTAATAACACCCAATTAGACAATGCAGGTAATTAACACAACACAAAGAAATGCAAAAGGAAAAACAATTATTGGTACTGTAGTATATCCATACATACCAGGAATGGCTCACAAATTAAAGAAAATCTGCAGTCAATATAACATTAGAACAGCTTTCCAAAGCCATACAACACTTTGAGGAATTCTTACTTCTACTAAGCCTAAACTGGAAATGCTGAAGAACAAAAACTGCATCTATGAAATACCATGTAAATGTGGAAGGAAATATATTGGTGAGACCTATCACCCTGTTGAACAGCAATTGAAAGAACACACACTAATAATTAAAAGAGAAAAACAGATGTGTCTACCATAGCAGACCATGTATGTTGTATGTACTAGTGACCATATGTTTAATTGGAAAAATACAAAAAATATTGGATAAAGAGGAAAAAATGCATAAAAAAAATTCAAGGAAGCTGCTAATATGACAATGGTAAAAATTCTATAATTCAGCTCAGTGTGGCAATACATAATGTATTGAAGCCTCTGACTAATCTTGCTCTTAGGAAAAAATAGTATTATAAAAAAATTTGAAGGGCTTAGGAGAAAAAAATTGAAGGATTCAGGAGAATTTGAACCAACCATCATATACAAATATATCATATTTCTACTATCTGTTGCCTTTGACAGAATGGCTCAGTTGATTAGAGCATTTCCCTTAAATTCGATATTCAAGAATCTAGCATGCAAGTTTAACTTCTATGTGAATACTGTCACTGCATATCAGTCCAGCAATACCTAAAGAAGAGTGGAGAATAATAGTATTCAAAATGTTGTGTAATTACTAACCTGTGTTGCCTAATTATGTGTTATTACTAACAAGTTGTTTGTATTTGAAAAGTTTAAATAAAGTTTAAAATTTTCTGTACATTCAACATTCACTCATAGATAATGAAATGTTAGATTCATCACCTAGGAGAAAATAGAATTTTTTACACTGCCTTGATAAGGACTCATAAGAGTTGAAAGCGCTTGGAAATATTATTTGTTTTTACTTATTTATATTAAACTCTGTATTAACAATTGACACGAATTGTTATTTTATATTATTTTTATAATAATATCATAATCAAAGCAATATAGCCATAACATGTGGTCTAATGATGAAATATAAAAAATATGTAATTAAGTAGGCTTATATGACCCATTTTTGAGAGAGGGTAAAGCAGAATTATTTTTATTTATGGTATTAGCACTGTGGGCAATGTGCAAAGCCTTCTTTACCTTATATTTTGCATCATTTCCAGTCTAAACATACCACAATGGCTGATGTAGATTCAAAGGTATGGCTGAATTTGTTTTTTGTGATATATAAATATAGATTTATAATCTGAGCTGTTCTTGACTCTTTTATACAGATATTGGTTCTGGGCAACTCTTGTTGCCAAGTTAACATGAGATTCTCCAAAAGATAATGCATTGCAATTAGCGTGATTGCAAGAAATCTTGTATACATGTCCAGAAGTATAAACAACATTTGGTCAGAAACATATAGAATCAGCCGCTGCTCTTCCGACTCATTCTAAACTGCTTAATTAATAATTAATGACTTTACCCTTAACAAAGCCCCCAAATGGAATACAAGATTTTCTGCAATCATATTAATTGCAATGTGGTCTATTTCTGAGAATCTCATGTTAACCTGGAAACAAGAGTCATCCAGCACCAATATCTTTATAAAAGAGTTGAGAACAGTTCCAACCATAAATCCATATTTGTATATCATAAAAACAAACTTAGTCATACTTTTTGAATCTATATCATCCAGTGTGATATGTTTAGAATAGAATCATGCAAAATGTAAGGTAAAGAAGTCTTGGCATAGTGGGTCATATAAACCTATTTATTTACATATTCTTTATATCACACCATTTGCCCACACTATATTAAGAGCATAAGAATTTCACTTTAGGTTATTCTTATTTATCCTCTTTTTTTTTTGCTTAGTATAAGAATTTCATTTTTTAGTTTTTTTTAGTTTGCTCTTCCAAGCATTTAATTCAAATCATAATCTATTATTATCTAAGCAACTTAAGCCTTTGAGGATCTGTATCATTCCTAATTTTATATTTTAATCAATATCAATTAATATCCTTTAATTAAGATAATCTTAACAAAATTTGAAAAAATACAGACAGCAGTAGCAGTAATTTCTTTATTTAATGTACATATCTACAGCCAAAGGCCAATTACAGATTGCATGTAAAAAAAAAAGAAAGATATATATTATATGCTTTAAGGGAGTAATAAAAAATAAAATAAATAAAAAAATTCACTAATCATATTATATTAAACAGGCAAAACTCTCCATACAGTAGTAGAAACAATGATCATGTGATGTTTGGTGGTTTAATCAATATATTAAACCTTTGAAAATTCATTAATATTAAGTTGAAAAAGATTTTCACTAGTCAAGCATTGGTAGCTGAGTGGACAGCACGGCTGCCTTACAAGCAGTTGTTCCGGGTTGGCGGATTCGCTTCCAGGCCATTGCTTCAACACATGAAAAAAAAAAAGTTTTCACTAACAAAATATGAATTGTAAGTATTAGGTAGTCAAAAGAAGGGGGGGGGGATTTAAAGTGTCATTTCTACAAGTTTTAATCAAAAAATAATTATGGGCATGAGTTTCATATTGACAATAATTCAAATGCAGTTTTGAAATCTTTATAAGAAACAATAATAATGATGATGAACTTCTCCATTCAAAATTCATTGGCTTTTCCTATTTTTGCTCAATAATGAATAATTATTATTTTTAATTTTAACAAAGTATATTATTTGAGTTAACTCAGTAAGACATATTATAATAAGGCAATAATTTACATATTCTTCTAAATGAGCTGTTTGATTAGTTAAGTAATCTGGCATTTTTTTTTATAAAGTATTTGTGTATATTTTTTCCATTACACTACACATCTTTCATTGTATATTTATTCAAAGAATTCACATATTTAACTTACATATCTTATTGTTTGAGACACATGGGAATTAAGATACATTTCTTAAGTGTTTTTTACTGGTTCATCAGAATCAAATAAAATTCCAAAACTAAAAAATTAAGTATCAATAATGCATTAAGAATTCTTCAGCTAATATAAGGAGTTCAATTTAGATATGGATAGAAATTGTATATCTAATGTGATCATCTATAGGTTTTAAACATTACATACAAATAAACAATTATTTCCTGTCACACGAGTGTTTGAATCTATGAGCTTACAACTTTTAATAATTAAACATGTCAGAAATGCTTACAAACAAAATACAACATTCCACTTTACAACAAACTTTTGAGACATCTACATATGTTTTATTTTTTGCAAATATTATCAATGTTAAAATCTTTTACTCATTCTTATTTTGATGAAATTTTAAAATGCAAAAGTAATATATTTGACCTGGTAGAGAGGTTTTCTTTAATTCTACAAAATTTGGCTTGATACTGAGATTATTTCAATACTCAGAGATTTTTCGAGCTGATCTGCATTAAGGTCTTCTTTGATATTTCAGAATGCTTAAAATCAATTTAAATCAAAATCTTCTTTGACCTCCAGAATGCTTGAAGTTGTTCAACATCAAGATCTCTACAATATTCAAAGATATTCAAAGTTGATAAGCATCAAAATCTCTCACACTCTGGAGTGATACTTTAATCTTTAAAATGTCATAACATTCCTTGATCTTTTATTATTTATTAATTTGCTCTGATATTACAATTTTATAGTGTAAATGTCATGGTTATCTTCAATAGGTTTTATCCCAATAAGATCCATAC
>JAQFVV010015785.1:0-11408 GCA_028023455.1 Epiperipatus broadwayi
AAGATGAATTATTCACTGATGTCATTAATCATCAAGTCCACTAATTGGTGTCATTAACAACTGATTTACAACTCAAGAAAATTTCCATTAAATGCGAAAAACACCCAAGCTGGCATTTCATCCATCATACCTCTCAGAAGAGAAGAAAAATTTCACATAATGAAACAAAAAATCCACTAAAAAACACCTCACAGAAATACCATCACCAAATAAATATACACTAAGAAAGATATTATACCCCACATAAAACGAAGGTACCGGCAGAATATAAATTTTATAAATAAGATTGAATTCCTTGAAAATCGGGTAAAAATATGATAAATAATTTAAAAATATATCTATTTTCTTTATGATATCAGTCTTGGGCGGATTTAAGTAATAAGAGATATATTTTATTTAAAAGAATTTTTAAAGACTATTCTAGATCGCATTAAAAACAAGAAATAACAATTAATAACTTTGAGTTTCATAATGATTGAATGTATGAAAATTATTTATGTTATTATTACAATATTAATAAAATACTTTATGTATTATATTTTAGTTTTAACTAATATATTATTTATTTTAATTTTAAATAATATTTTGTTATCATGGAATTAAACACGACATATTTATAATGATATTTTATATGTAGTAATTGCGAAGAGAATGTGAAATAATGAGTAGTATTGTATTATTAGATTATTTTATACTTAAAGTCAAGTATACCATTTCAGAGGTAGAAGAACGTGTAGGAGATAATGATTTAAAATCCTTTTCACTTGCTCTTTCAATTTTACTAACATTTTTTTTTTACATTCTATTTAATGGATTTTTGTAGGTATGTATTAATGAAAGAGATACTTTTTAAATACTTCTCTCATGAATAAAAATTTAGAAACATGTGACGCCCAACTTACAATACAGCTATGGGAGAGGGGAAGAACTTTAAAAATTAAATTTTAGTGACGTTATATAATCAATCATTATTATTATTATTATTAATCATGTCAATTTTCATATTATCTAGAAATTTTATGTATAGCGTTGTAGGTAATACAATAGTTTGTTTAATTAAAAGTGCTTTTATATATTTCATTAAGTAAATGTTAATGCGATTATTCACCGAAATCATCAACGGTTGAAAATTAGTTATTTAGCATAAGGTAAATATGCTAAAAGGCTATAATATTATAACTCTCTTTTATAAAATTTATTTTATGTTTAGATTGGTCCTTAGAGCTGTAGTTGAAACCCTGTCATTGGTCGTTATTATTATCATCGTCATCATCGCCACCAACGCTTTAATTAATGAGTTGTTTTAATAAAGAAAGGAATATAAATAAATATTGATTTTCCAATATTTAGTGATTTCTTAAGGCGTTACTATAATCAAATAAAATCCACTACGTAAGATGAAGAATTGCCATCCTCCAGTTATATATAATCTGAGTTGCGGAACTTATAAAATATTGAAACACATTTCGTTATGTTAAGATCTGAGAAATGATTTATAAATTCAATGAATTTCCACTGTGTGGTGTGCGTGATGCCTGCCTCTTTACCCTAACTAATTAGTAATTATAGATATGGCTCAATCAAAATCTCCCCTACTTCAGAAATAAAGTACAAAAAGGGATTAAAAACTCAAAAAATACGAAGGGTTACCTCAGATTGTAACCATGTCTAGATCTCAGATAATCTAGTATAATTTCAGCTAGAATATATTCACAAAATATTTGTTTAATCAATAGTAAAACTAAAATAATTTGGTGGGGATAAGATCTACTGAAGTAATCAGGTACTATTGTAAAATTTCAATTAAATCACAAAAGACGGTACATATACACTGAGTTAAAATACTTGAATGCAAAAATAATATGGCTATAATATATTGCCGCCAATACATATATATTAATTTGCTTATAATACTTGATAGTGTTAGATTTACTTAAGCTAATTTTAATCCCATTTATTTATGTTACAATATATATATATATATATATATATATATATATATATATATATATATATATATATATATATATATATATATATATATATATATATATATATAAAAATAATTAAAACAAAAATATTTAATATAATATTATAAATTAAATATTATAATTTACAAAGCAAAAAAAAAAAATTCACTGACAAAAAAGTTAATAAAAAACGGGGGAGCATAAAAATAAAACTTGTATTACCTATCATTCACTAAATTTTCATTGTTTCTGTTGTCTTTATTAAATGATTGTTTATTCATCAAACCACCTCTACTATTAGATATCATCATACTCCTTTTTAATTTTACGCTTTCACACCTTCACCTGAATAATTTTATATATCTATTATTAAATTTAAAACCATAATTACATGTTTTAATTACGGTCAAATATAATTGATGGAGTATTTATATTTATTTCTATTATATATTTTCTGTACACGCTTATATACGGACCCATGATCATTATATCGCTTTGCAATGTACATTTGATTCCCCCCTCTATATATTTTATTTCCACAACCACATTCCAACATATAAGAGAATTTTAATTAAAACTAGGAAATCATGGCTTTGAGTTATTTATCATATCATTTTTATATTATTTGAAGAGAAAATTCTACAATAAAAAACCACTAAAAAGTTTTATAAATTAATTTAGTTTGTTGATTAGATATAAAGTGAATAGAAACTATTTGTCACTTTTAATTTACTTACTATTTCTTATTATTACTTATTTTGATATATTTGTAATTGTATTATAAATAATCCTATAAATTGCCATTCAATATACCGGAATACAACATTATTTTCAATTTTTTATCACTATTAAATTTGCACAAATAATCATTTCTGTTTAAAAATGACTTCAAAACTAGGCTAATTTATGACTTATATGAACTTTAGAATTATATAGAATATAACCCCTAATTTCCACAGGCTTTAAAAATCATACATAATCAAACACATTATTATTTCCTTTTAATAAATATATCGGGGGGGGGGGGGGGGGGGGGGGAATAACACATTATTTACATTATTATAAATATATTTAAATAATTAAACAAAAAAAAAATTAATCCATTATGTGCACATTAAAATACATCATCAACATATATATTAATATATTTTTACTCCTTTCTATACTTTGGGGGGGAATTTCTTAACATACTCATAGAAATAAAAAGGGGGGGGGGGATAAAACCGGAATAACATTAATAACCTCATTTTATAAAGTTAGTCATCATAAAAAACATATATAATATCATTCAATAAATTTTAATATTTTAAATATTAAATTCCTAATATTATATCTATAGATTTATAAAAAATAAGTTTTCAATAATATATATTGATTAAATACGATTAATTGAAACCATGTTACTTTAGGGTATATCAAGTAAAATATAACATCTTACATTAATAATTTTTTATATATTTTTAATCCTATTAATAAAATCAAATGATGATGAAATGTATAATAAATATATTACTAGCATTATAATAAAAACACACCACCAAAATCAATAATTACTTCTTAATGATAAATCAAATGTTTTATGCAATTTTATATTTGCAAGATTCTTGAAACATTGAGACGACGGAATATGTCTTTGCAGTCAATAACTTTATTATGTACCAAATTAAAATAAAATTAATAAATTAAATTCAAAAAATATCAATATTATCTAATTCACTTTTTCTCTAAACAGCTTCATCATTTGATTCTTATATTTGCCTTAACATTATTATATAATTTGTAAATACTAACATTTAATCGGTCTCAGTTATAAAAAAATTAATACGATGGAATAATATCTATTATGTTGTCTTTATAAATATTTTAACATAAAAGAAAAAAATATTATAAATATTATTACTTTTTAATAAATTAATTTGAATAATATGTATTAATTAAGTATAAATAAGTGCATCTTAAAGTATTCTGACATCTTGAAGAGGTGTTCATTCAAATCGAAAAAATACATGCAAAATTTTATTATTATTTATTAATTAAAATATTGTCTATTAATTTATTTATATTTTATGTTAATATATATATATATATATATGTCAGTACTGGGGGCCGGTTTGCCTTTGACAGCCTGAAATTATTGACAAGTTATTGATATTAGGATTGTCTAAATATTGCTGTTTTAAATAATATATATATACAAAATTTTCCACAAAGACGGCCCACGCCAATCAGTCGAAACTTTCGAAGGATTATGGAAGAATTTTAGTAAGTTTTAGTTTTTTGTTGCTGTACTTTATATATATATATATCTTTCCACTTTCATTCTATTATGTGTTATATATATATATATATATATATAACTGCATAATAGATAAGAAGGGAAAGAAATTATATTTGTTTGATTAATGATAGCAAAGAATTGCATGGTATTTCCATCTTTCCATACTCAGCTCTATCTATAATTTGTGCAAATAGCTTGTCAACAATTTCTTTCCATTAGACTCAATAAAGAATTGCACATTAACTAACTTTCATTCATTGCATATACAATACCCATTTCATCTCTTTATTTAACAATAGTCTACTTAGTATCTTGTTTATTTAGATTTACTTTTACAGTTGAATCCTTCGTTTTTTATTTATTCATTTAAAAATTTAATGTATAAATTTATTTTAATTTTTTCACTAAATGCGCAAGTGACACAGCCAATAATATAAATAGTCTATCGTTTAAACAAATCATAATAGGCCAAACAACCACCAATTATAATTGCACAATAGTGGTGATATGATTTAAATATTCATTTAGCCTTTATATTTATATTTCACCCGATGGATTATTTAGAATCTATAGAAGCAAAACAAGATTTTAATTTGATTGATAAAAGATATTGAGCCAAAAATACAAAAAATAAATAAATTAATAACCATATATGGTTGTTATTTTGACATTGTGATTATAAACGACAATAGGGCAGAATGAGCACAATATCCATCAAATTATATATTGGTTTAAATAGTTTCAATAATCATAACACTTTGTATTACAAAAAGTTTAATAACAAAGAGATTTGCGGGTTCCACTCACAGACATACCATTACATAATAAAGATAAATGAGTCAGCCATTTAAATAATCAAAAGTTATATTAGTCATGAACCTTGACAAAAGATATATTTAAATATAAAATAATTTTATTATGGAAGTTTTCAAATAGAAATATCTAATTTTAGATACGCACAGAAGAACTGCAAGTCTTATAATAATAAATAATTTCAAACAAATAAGAGTTGAAGGCAACAAATAAAATTTAGAGAGCCAAATTATAAAGGTAATGTCTTGTTGTTGTAGCCACATTGTTATCTTTCAAGCAATTATTTTATATAATACAAATATTCATTTTTTCACCGCTCACAATTTTAAGACATGATAGGTTTTTACAAAATATTTTTGAAAGACAAAATTTTAGGAAGAAGATTGAGAGGCAGACCTATCTATAAAATGTGAGCAGTGAAAATGAATGATTTTGTGTGCAGATATAAAATGAATTGCTGAAGATATAACAATGTGGCTAGTAACAAATCAAGGCATTGCCTTTATGAGCTGGCGGTAATGCTTCTAAATTTTATTTGTTGCCTTCTAATGCTTTGGTTGTTTGGTTTGTTATTTATTATTATAAAACTTGCAGTTTCTAATACCAAGTTATGTGGTATCTAGGTTAGATATTTCTATTTGAAAACTCTTCCATAATAAAATTATTTTATATTTTAAATATATCATTTTTTTTGTCAAGGTTCATGACTAATATATACAACTTTTTTTCATTCAGTTATTTAAAGTGGCTGTTTCATTTGTCTTTTATTATCTTTAATGGTATATCTGTGAAATGGAACTTAATTTGTGTTGCCACAAGATGTCTTTGTTATTAAACTTTTTTTGTAATACAAAGTGTATGATTATTGAAACTATTTAAACCAATATATAATTTGATCAGATGTGCTCATTGCTGCTCCTGTTGTGTTCACTTAATCACAATGATAAAGTAACATACTTGAGAGCTGAAGACTTAGATTAATTATCATCTGACTTATGGGAAAAAATCTATTTATTAAGTTGAATTGGAATTTGTGTCAAGCTATCCTTCAAACAACCATATATATAATGGTTATTAATTTATTTATTTTTGTATTACAGTAATATCTTTTATCAATCAAATTATCTTGTTTTGCTTTCTATAAGATTCTAAATAGTCTATCAGTTGTTAATTTTATTGCTAAAAATAATAATGTTAATGCAAAAATGAGAACTTATATACCAAACCATAAATATCAAAAACTAAATGGTTGTCTATTTAAATCATATCACAGTTATTTTTATTGTGCAATTATAGTAGTGAGTTTGACAATATATTGCTGAAATTTTATTGATTTGTTTAAGCATTAAGGCTATTATAATTAGCCAGCTGTGTCACTTAAATTACTAGGTCTTTTTTACAAGCAGATGAAAAAATTAAACTACTTTCCATTTGCCATTAAGATTTTAAATGAATAAATAAAAAACAGAGGATACCAGCTGTAAAGTTAAATCTAAATAAACCAAGATACTAAGTAGATATTGTTAAATAAAGAGATGAAATGGGTAATTGTGCATATAATGAATGTAAAGTTCTAGTTAATAATGCAATTCTTATTGAAATCTAATAGAGAAATTGTTGACAAAGCTATATATAAACTGCCTAAATTATAGATAGGCTGAATTATTGGAAAGATGGAATAGTAATACTTCTGTACAATTTCTTTGCTAACGTCATTAATCAAACAAATATAATTTCTTTCCACTTCTTATCCTATTATGCAGTTATATATATATATATATATATATAACTGCATAATAGGATAAGAAGTGGAAAGATATATATATATATAAAGTACTAGCCAACAAAAAACTAAACTTTACTAAAATTCTTCCATAATCATGGTTTCATTTGTTAATAGGGTGAAACCATTCTTGTGGAAGAATTTTAGTAAAGTTCTAGTTTTGTCTTGGCTAGTATTGTAATGTTATATGAATTTTTTTGTTATTTATTATTACTAGTATAGCATTAGGCAGTATTTAATATATATGTTATTTAAAACCCAGCAATATTTAGACAATCCCAATATCAATAACAATCAATAATTTCAAACTGTTGTCAAGGCAAACCATTTAGCCTTGAGCATTATATATATATATATATATATTAACATAAAATATAAATAAATTAATAGACAACTATTTGAATTAATAAATAATAATAAATTTATTTTGCATCTAATCGATTTTCGTTCAAATGAACCTCTTCAAGATGTCAGAATAAATTAAAAAGTCACGCGATTTATATTAACTTAGTATACACTTATTGTTCAAACCAAACATTAAAAATTAATAATATTTATAATATTTATTTATATTTTATGTTAAAGTATTTTATAAAGACAACATAATGGATGTTAATTCCATCGTATGAAATATATATATAACTACAACCATTAAATGTCTGTATTTTTAAATTATATAATAATAATTAAAATTAACCTTATGGATTAAAATGAAGAAGCTTTTGTTTTGAAAAAAAGTGAATTAAATAATATTGATACATATAGAATGAAATTCCTTAATGACATTTTAATGACTGCTAAAAAAGAAAAATTTATTGATGCAAGAGTTATATTACAGTTTATATCTCATCGTCTGCAAATTGTTTCGAAGAATCTCTTTAAAATATAAGATCTGCATTAGCATTGTTATCCATTAAGAGAAATTGTTGATTTTGGTGGTGTTTTTTATTATAATGCTAGTAGATATATTGAAAAAATAATGCAAGATGTGCTTTCTGGATTTGGAGATTATACGATTTTCATCATCATTTGATTTTATTAATAGGATTAAAAAATATAAAAATTGATAATAATGATGTTATTGTGTACACTTGACATATCTGAAATGTATGGTTCAATTAATCGTATTGAATCAAATAGAGATTATTGAAAAGAGCTTTTGTTTTAAAATCTATAGATAATAATATTGAGGAATTTTATATTTAAAATATTAAGATTTGTGAATGATAATATATATGTTAGGTTTAATGATTGCTTTTATAAAATGAATTTTGGTTGGCCAATGGGTCTTCCGGTGGTATCACAGCTTTGTAATTTTTTTTATTTCTAATTATGAGGTTAAGATATTGTCTCAGATAAAATATAAAGGAATTAAAGTATATTGTAGATATGTTGATGATGTATTTATATGTGCACATAATGAAATAATAGTTAATTTGTTTAATGAGTTAAAATATGATTAATAATGTCAAAATGGGTGTTAAATGAAGAGAAGGAAGATTCTATAAAGTTTTTAGATATATTTATTAAAAGAAATAATAATGTGTTTGATTATAATATGATTTTAAAAGCCTGTGGAAATTAGGGGTTATATTCCATATAATTCTAAGGAGTTCACATGAGTCATAAATTAGCTGGTTTGAAGTCATTTTTATTTAGAAATGATTATTTGTGCAAATTATTAGTGATAAAATTGAAAATATTAATGTATATATTACTGATATGTTGAATGTTGGTTATGGAAGGAATATTATTTATAATACAATTACAAAATATAATCAAAATGGAAGAGTAATAATAAGAGAAATATTAAGTAAATTAAAAGAAGTGATAAATGGATTTTCTATTCCTTTTATATCTAATCAACAAGCTAAATTAATTTATAAACTTTTTAGTGGTTTGTGTAGAATTTCTTTTTCTCTTCAAATAATATAAATGATATGATAAATAACTCCAAAGCCAAGATTTCTAAGTTTGAATTAAGTTCTGTTATATATATATGTTTGAATGTGGTTCTGGAATAAAATATATAGGGGAATCCAAATGTACATTACAAAAACGATATAATGATCATAAGACATTATATAAACGTGTACAGAAAGAAAATATATCTTCAGTAAATATGAATACTCCATCAATTATATTTGATCATAATAAAACATGTAATTATGGTTTTAAATTTAATAATAGAGATATAAAAATTATTCAAATTGAAAGGTGTAGTGAAAAACGTAAAATTAAAGAGGCAATGATGATATCTAGGAATAGAGGTGGTTTAATGAATAAACAATCGGCTAATATAAAGACAACAGAATTGTGGGAAATTTGAATAGATTGAATGATGGGTAATGCAAGTTTTTATTTTTTGTACGTTTGTATTAACAGTTGATAAAGATTGTCAGTGAAACAATTGAAAGTACTTCTGGTAAAGAATATATTATTTAATTTTGAATACTGTGTTAAATATATTTGTTTGAATTATTAATATATATATATATATATATATATATATATATATATATATATATATATTGTAACCTAATAAATGAGTTCAAAAAAATTATAACTATAGTAAAGGAGTCCTTAAAATGATCATAATATTTAAAAGAATATAAGTAAATTATAGAGCAATTTATTAATAACAAGGTATAATAACTCAGGTATATGGAAATCACGTGAAGTGAGTACACTAGTAATTTCAATAAAATATAACTCAGGTATACAGACAGTAGATCTTATCCACTTTCATTTCTTGGTTTGATGTTAAGTGCATGTTTAAACAAATACTAAGTGAATATGGTCTAGCAGGGCGCCACTAGATTATCTGAATCTAGACACGGTTATATCTGATAACCTTTCACATGTACCGGGTTTGAATCCCTTTTTGGTACTTTATTTATAATAAAATGGAAGATTTTGTTTTTTTTTTTGAGCCATATCACTATAAGCACTAATATTTAGGTAAAAGTAAAACATCTTTAAACCACAGTGGAGTTCATTGAACATAAATCATTTCTCAGATCTTACCATAACAAATGTGTTTCAATATTTTTATAAGTTCACTAGCTCAGATTATATATAACTAATTTAGGATGGCAATTCACTCATCCTTGCATGAAATAGATGATGGGATGTGGTTATAATAATACTAAGAGATCACTAAATATTATAAAATCAATATTTATTTATGGCCTTTAAACAGTTAAACAGCTCATTAATTAAAATGTTGATGACGATGATGATGATGATAATAATAACAATAATGACAAGGGTTTCAACTACAGCTCTAGGACTAAGCCTAAACATAAAACTAAATTTTATAAAGAAATTCATAATTATTGCTTAATTTTAGCATATTTACTTATATCTTAAATAACTAATATTCAACCATTGATGATGATGAATAATCACACTTAACAAAGACTACACTTAATAAAATATATACGCCTCGTTTAATAAAACAAACTAATATTTATTACTACAGTTCTAACATATACATAAAAATTTCTAGATAAATATGAAAATTGACATGAATAATAATAATAATAATAATAATTGATTATATAACAATCCTCAGATTAATTTTAAGTTCTTCCCCCTTTCCCTTCAAATGTATTTTGTATTAAGTTGGACGTCACATTGACCATGATTTTCACTCCATGAGAAAAGTATTTAAAAAAATATTATCTGCTCATTAGCACACATACTTTAAAAATCCAACATGTAAATAGAATGTAAAAAAAAATGTTAGTAAAATTGAAAGAGCAAGTTTTAGAAAAGAGTTTTAAATTATTTTCTCCCCCTCCCTTCCAAGCGCTGAAATCTATACTTAACTTGAAACAAAATAATCTAATATTCTAATACTACTCATTATTTCACATTCACTCACAATTATACACATATAAAATATCATTATGTATGTGCGTGTTTTATCCCATGATAACAAAATATTATTTAAAACCAAAATAATAATATATTAGTTAAAACTAAAATCATAATACCATAAAAAAAATTGTTTTACACATTAATATTGTAAAATTAATAAACAAATAATTTTCATACATTCAAGGTCATTTATGAAGCTCAAAGTTATTATTAGTAAGACATTCTTGTTTTTAATCGATCTGAATAGTCTTTAAAAGTTCTTTAAATAAAATATATCACTTTATTGCTAAAATGTTTATTAAGACTGATATCATAAAGAAAATAGATATAAAAAGTCATATTACCGATCTTTTGTTTGTGGCGAATTTCCAAGGGTTCAAACTTGTCTTGTATAAGGTTTATATTTCTGCAGCTACCATTTCCGTTTTATGTGGGAACAATCTCTTTCTTGAGGTGTATAACTATTTGATGATGATGACTCTATTGAGGTTATTTGCTTTAGTGGATAATTTGGAAATCATTATATTAATTTTTCTTCTCTTCCTGTCAAGCATGTGGATGAAATACAGCAGTTGTTTTCGCATTTGTAAATTTTCTTGAGTTTAAAATCAGTTGTTGTAACAATTAATTGGACTTGATGATTAATATTTATCAGTAGATTAATCATCTTCTTTGAATG
>JAQFVV010015786.1:0-11393 GCA_028023455.1 Epiperipatus broadwayi
TATATATATATATATATATATATATATATATATATATATATATATATATATAATAATTCAAACAAATATATTTAACACAGTATTCAAAATTAAATAATATATTCTTTATCAAAAGTACTTTCAATTGTTTCACTGACAATCTTTATCAACTGTTAATATAAACGTACAAAAAATAAAAACTTGCATTACCCATCATTCAATCTATTCAAATTTCCCACAATTCTGTTGTCTTTATATTAGCCGATTGTTTATTCATTAAACCACCTCTATTCCTAGATATCATCATTGCCTCTTTAATTTTACGTTTTTCACTACACCTTTCAATTTGAATAATTTTTATATCTCTATTATTAAATTTAAAACCATAATTACATGTTTTATTATGATCAAATATAATTGATGGAATATTCATATTTACTGAAGATATATTTTCTTTCTGTACACGTTTATATAATGTCTTATGATCATTATTTCATTTTTGTAATGTACATTTGGATTCCCCTATATATTTTATTCCACGACCACATTCCAACACATATATAACAGAACTTAATTCAAACTTAGAAATCTTGGCTTTGGAGTTATTTATTATATCATTTATATTATTTGAAGAGAAAAAAAAAATTCTACACAAACCACTAAAAAGTTTATTAATTAATTTAGCTTGTTGATTAGATATAAAAGGAATAGAAATCCATTTATCACTTTTTAATTTACTTAATATTTTCTTATTATTACTCTTATTTTGATTATATTTTGTAATTGTATTATAAATAATATTCCTTCCATAACCAACATTCAACATATCAGTAATATATACATTAATATTTTCAATTTTATCACTAATAAATTTGCACAAATAATCATTTCTAAATAAAAATGACTTCAAACCAGCTAATTTATGACTCATATGAACTTTAGAATTATATGGAATATAACCCCTAATTTCCACAGGCTTTAAAATCATATTACAATCAAACACATTATTATTTCTTTTAATAAATATATCTAAAAACTTTATAGAATCTTCCTTCTCTTCATTTAACACCCATTTTACATTATTAATCATATTTAACTCATTAAACAAATTAACTATTATTTCATTATGTGCACATATAAATACATCATCAACATATCTACAATATACTTTAATTCCTTTATATTTTATCTGAGACAATAACTTAACCTCATAATTAGAAATAAAAAAATTACAAAGCTGTGATACCATTGGTTGGCCAATGGGTCTTCCGGTGGTATCACAGCTTTGTAATTTTTTTATTTCTAATTATGAGGTTAAGTTATTGTCTCAGATAAAATATAAAGGAATTAAAGTATATTGTAGATATGTTGATGATGTATTTATATGTGCACATAATGAAATAATAGTTAATTTGTTTAATGAGTTAAATATGATTAATAATGTAAAATGGGTGTTAAATGAAGAGAAGGAAGATTCTATAAAGTTTTTAGATATATTTATTAAAAGAAATAATAATGTGTTTGATTATAATATGATTTTAAAGCCTGTGGAAATTAGGGGTTATATTCCATATAATTCTAAAGTTCATATGAGTCATAAATTAGCTGGTTTGAAGTCATTTTTATTTAGAAATGATTATTTGTGCAAATTTATTAGTGATAAAACTGAAAATATTAATGTATATATTACTGATATGTTGAATGTTGGTTATGGAAGGAATATTATTTATAATACAATTATAAAATATAATCAAAATAAGAGTAATAATAAGAAAATATTAAGTAAATTAAAAAGTGATAAATGGATTTCTATTCCTTTTATATCTAATCAACAAGCTAAATTAATTAATAAACTTTTTAGTGGTTTGTGTAGAATTTCTTTTTTCTCTTCAAATAATATAAATGATATGATAAATAACTCCAAAGCCAAGATTTCTAAGTTTGAATTAAGTTCTGTTATATATATGTTGGAATGTGGTTGTGGAATAAAATATATAGGGGAATCCAAATGTACATTACAAAAACGATATAATGATCATAAGACATTATATAAACGTGTACAGAAAGAAAATATATCTTCAGTAAATATGAATACTCCATCAATTATATTTGATCATAATAAAACATGTAATTATGGTTTTAAATTTAATAATAGAGATATATAAAAATTATTCAAATTGAAAGGTGTAGTGAAAAACGTAAAATTAAAGAGGCAATGATGATATCTAGGAATAGAGGTGGTTTAATGAATAAACAATCGGCTAATATAAAGACAACAGAATTGTGGGAAATTTGAATAGATTGAATGATGGGTAATGCAAGTTTTTATTTTTTGTACGTTTGTATTAACAGTTGATAAAGATTGTCAGTGAAACAATTGAAAGTACTTCTGATAAAGAATATATTATTTAATTTTGAATACTGTGTTAAATATATTTGTTTGAATTATTATTATATAATTTAAAAATACAGACATTTAATGGTTGTAGTTATCTCTCTCTCTCTCTCTCTCTCTATATATATATATATATATATATAGCCTATATGTTAGATATTAAATAACTTCTTTTGCTGAAATGAAATAAATTAGGGGTAAGCCTCGAACTAGTTTACACTCAGAAATATTTTTGGAAACATTAAATATACTTTTAATGCATTTCGGTTCTCTTTAATTCATGTTTTCAGCTCAGAGATGCATTGTAGTTATATTTAATATTTTCAATATTTCTTGCATGATATATTATTAGTATTATCTTTAGTTATTTTGTTGTAAATATTACGCAATTAATTTTTTTTATACAGTCAATAAAAATATTTTCCTTTTATTAAAATATTTATATTTTGCTTCATATTTTTAAATTAAATATACCCACAGACAAAAAATAAATAACTAAGTTGCATTTCAACTCATGGTGAACTGTCAGAAACTCTGTTTGTCAATTAGAAATGCTAATTTTGAGTTAAAACAAAGAGCAATAGAAATGTTTCATTCAATTTTCATTTGCATAATTTGTGGAAATAGGTTTTTCTAATTTAGTTGCCATCAAAATAAAATATACGTTTAGATTTAAATTGGTTATTCTTCAAAATGAATGAAATATGAAAATAATTGGAAACTAAATAAAGGAATATTTTTCCATTGAGTGCTGGTTTAGCACAAAATGTAAATATTGGTGATTATTTATCTTTTTGATATGTGTATGATCAAGGGTATAGCGATATGAGATAGCATGGATGGTTGAGAGTCATGTGAAAATCTGAGTTCAAACCCTCTACATATTACATATATAAATGCAGGTATGAAAAAGCTTGTACCTAGAAGAAAAAATTCATATTAATCATTAAAGTAAAATTTGGATTATTTTTTTTTATTCTGCCTTTAGTAAGCTTTATATAAGTTTTATTAATGCACTTCCTATCACTATTATAAATTGTACCACTAAACTTATTAAGTATGAAATTATATGGGACCAACAAAACATTCTTGACTTTTGCCTATTCATTGCTTTTAAATAAGAAATCTATTTGCTCTATTCATATTTGCGACCTTGTATAAGCTTAAATAATGAATAGATTTAAAACATAGAGATTTATTAAACACTGCTATTGGCAAGTTTACAATAGATAGCAGTATTCTAGAGAGAAGAAATAGATTGATTAAATTATATATGTATTATAATTATTAACTTATAAAATTATAACTATTCTTAAATATACTAATATAAAAATATGGACAAATAAATTGTATTGGATATTTGACCATTACAATAATTTATTAATATAATTTCAAAAGCATAAATAATTTACACATTTTCATTATAATATATGTTTGATATTCAGGCTACTGATAAACTCCACAGTTGGCAGATAGTGGAACGATCTTCAAATATGAAAATTAGTTGTGTATAATAAATTAAAATGCCTGACAAAGGTTGTCTCCTACTGCCTAAAAATTGTGTCTAGGTGCAATCACCTTTCTATTTTAGCTACACAAACATTAATTCTAACTCCAACTTTCATTTTCCTTAAGCTTTAACTCTTGGCAATTAAAAATGCAATATCAAGCACAGAGTTATTAGGTAGGCAGTACTTAATTATGACCTTTATTAAAGCCAGTACAATCATTAATAAATTGATTTAAAACTGGATTTGAGATAGGAGTTTCATCTGCAAAAAAAAAAATAAGTTAAGGCAGCCCTATTTAAAAATAACTCTATCTACAAAAGGAGTGAAATAAGATTAAAAAGTGTGATTTAAAAATGGCCTATCTCATACAGTCTGAATAGCCTGGTTAATTACTGAGTAATGTGAGAAAAATAATAATATCAATAGTTTTGGTGAAGCAGAAGACAAATGAAAGTATGAAAGGTAAGTATTATAAATCTGTTTTTTATACATGAGATAAGTTCTTCAAGAACAGAATAATTGACTCCATTGGTGGTTTGGGATCTAAAAAACTGAGAATTGATACCAAAAACAAAGCAAGTTTTGACATTATTAAGTTTTTATTAAATCAACAAAGAATTATAATATTAGCATAAAGTAAATTAGACTTTATGCAGCAAATCCAACACAGCATTTTTCTTTCATTGACTGGTCTGCCTTTCAAATAAATCTTGTTTCCATCCATCTGTTCTATTAAACTATCTATCTCTGGGGTATGGGTTTTTATTGTCATTAGACCAGTTACATTGATCTTAAACAGAATGTGTAGAAAGGGAGTTTTTCTTTTGCTGGATAACATTATTATAGTAATACTATTAAAAGATGGATTTTCTTTCTTTTGGAGACTTTTAACACTTATAGTGATATAGTCAGTAAATTTTGTCAAACATTATTGGAAATAATGTTGTAATTCACTATTTTATGCAATGTAAAGGAGCATGAATTGTTATGCAAGCATTGAAAACTAAAAATGGTAATGATTTAATGACTGCTTCCGTTTTCTTGGATCATAAAGGACATATAAAAATAGATTTAAATTTGATATTGAAAGTGTTAAGATTCTTCATGAAGAGAGAAACGGTTAATAAAAGAAAAATTAAGGAGGCAATTTTAATAAATAGAATTAAAATGAATATAAATAACAGACAAGCTGCTAACATTAAAATTAGGTATTTATGGGATTTGAGTTGATGACATTTGCTTCCATTATGTTTTTTTAATTTAACGGAAAATGAGGAGGGTTAAAGAATTAACAGAAAGTATTTGACTGAAAGACTGTATATAATAATTAATTACAATTATATATATACCAAAACAAGTTATACATTTTGTAGCTTGAGGGGAGCTATTGGTAAAGCTCCATCTAGTGATCATATATATATATATATATATATATGATCACTAGATGGAGCTACATATACAATATATATATATATATATATATATATATATATATATATATATATTGTAATGTTTTTCCCCTTTTCTCATTACTATTTTCTTGATTTATTACTATATTTATTACTAACAAGATCTATGAATTTGTGACACCATTTTATCAACCAACATGACCTTAATATAATTTATATATTAACACTTCCTGCCCAGCATATTTATGTAAGTTAGACTTTTCTGATTCTATGTGCCAATCCTATGCATTCCTAAGAATTATTCTGGAAGGGATGAGGAGAGTAAACCTGGCTTGTTAATAAATGCCTGTCACTGGCTAACTCATTCAAGGTGGGTTGTACTTAGACTGACAGAAACATGTATGGATAAGGCAATAAGAATCCAATTAAAGTATAACTACAGCATGCATGTATATTTTAAACTAAATAAATAAGCTATGAAATAATGAAAACAAAATAATTAATAGTGCTCAAATATTTAGTTAAACAATATCATATACATATATCCTTATACAGACAAAGAAAAAAATCTCTAACCATAGCAAATACCAAATAATTCATCTTTAATATGGGAAAACTGATTTAGTATAACTAGAAATTATAGTATCTAAATATAACATTGAAAGAGTGCATTAATATGAGTAAGAATAATGTATGTATTACCTTGAGTTCTCCAGGAAAGCTCACTTATTCAGATTCATAACGAATGTTAGTTCATTTGGAAACACTATGGCCATGAAAATTGTTCAGCAAGGAAGTCTTATTCTTATGTATCTTCTTAAATCTCTGATGGCTTGATCATGATTCAGGATATTAGTAGACAGAGATGCAGATAGATGGTCGTAGATTCCTTTTTTTCTTCAGGCAGTTTTATGATGTAGAAACTTCTGTTTCATCATGGTACTGTGGAATAAAAGCCCAAAACATTTAGAACTTTACCCCAGCCAGTTCATATCAGCTGGCAAATATATATATTTTAAAAGCCGGTATTCAGAAATGTCTGGACATGAGCAGAATATACCAAAGAACAAATAACAATATAAAAACTAAAATGGTCCCTTGATTTTTTTTCTATTTGTACTTTTTTTTCTTTCTAGAATGTTCTAATCTCAAAAATATTAGTTATTTTTTTTTTATCATGATGTCCAGCTTCTTTCTTACCAAGAAAACCTTTTAGTACCTTTTTCTTTTTATCTTAAAAAGTTTTGTTGAACACCTTGGAAAATAACTTCAAACCATACCTCCAGCATCTGTTTAGTTTCTCATTTTTTCTCATTTACATATTTCTCTTTTTTATTTTTATTAAAAATAAAACATATATTATATGCTTTTCCAGAAGATTCTTTCTGTTTGCTTGACTATACAATAATACATACTTACATATATTTCATTAATATAAATGAACACAACCCCCCTATATGCATTTTAACTCTTTATTTAAACATTTAAGAAAAAAATCAACTATGTACATTAACATATATCTAGAAAGCATATTTATATATATATATATATATATATATATATATATATATATATATATATATATATATATATATATATATATATATATATATATATATATATATATATATATATATATGCATGGTTACAAAATCCATTGCCTTGGAAAAGAGTTTAAACCTGGCCCCCATTCCATTACCTCTCCCCATTTGAAAGCCTTCAAACAAGGTCTACATGTCTGGATGTCTCAAACTTAAGCAACAAAAAATAATAATTTTAATAACTTCCTCATTTTAACTTTCCATACTGCAGCTCCAAAACTAAGAGTAAAATGATCTGCCAACCCAACAATACACTAAGGGTTTGATCACCAACAACAAGCATATGATGTGCTATGCACAATATATAGAAACTCTTCTTCAACTTAAGTTTGGTCATGTAACCTCAAAAAGAAAAACCTTAGTAATAATATAAACGGAAAGAGTCTCTTAACTGCACTCTGCTGCTTCTGAGTCTTAGGAGTGTGATAAATTTAGAAACAATACCTGACTCTTATTATGAGATTCTAGGTCCCAATTGCCCAAGAAACTGCTCACTTCTGCAGATTTATGGGTGGGATAATATCTGAATGACATGCTCTCCTTTGGAGTCTTACAGGTTTGAAGTTAATAGCAGACTTTTGTCATCTCTCACCCTGGATTGACCATGTCAGGAATAAAGAGCTTCTGTATACAGTACAAAACACACAACATACCTAATTCAGCAGCCAACCCCATGATCCACTGTCAAAATTGAGAGACCACTCCCCTCCTAAAGCTCCACACCCACAACTTATTTCTCTTTGAACTCAAAAACAAAACAAAAAAAAAACAAAAATTTATATTTCTTTTATATCTATTTGAACACATACACACTAATCATATACCTATTCAGCATAACGGTTAACTATAGGTACTAACAAATACTAAATGATAAGCTGTTTCACAAATCAAAATTTTTATATATTTTTTTCTTTTTCTTACGATGCGTTGATTATTGGTCATCCTTTTGTATTGGTGGAACCAACCTTTTTCCCCAGTCACGGATCAGCCTAAACAACTGTTGCCTTTCTTCATTTCAACAATACCATTTCTGTACCATTTTGTTGTCTTCTTTTCCATGATTCTTTGGTTTTTGATTTAGTTCCCAATCATTTTTGTTAAATCTGATCACTATTTCTGTCACTGCTAATTCACTTATGATGGTTATTTTTTTACTTCAGACATCAGATTGATGTTGAAATTCCTTTGTAAACTTTTTAGATGCTCTACTGAAACTTCTCCCATCTGACTGGTAAACACTCAATCCTTTAAAAATTTGTTTATGTTAATCTGGGCCAGTGAGTACTTTGTTGCAGCTTGTTGTCCTTCTGCTATTTTTACATTATTACCCAGATTAAGTTAAATAATTTTACTTTTGGGAAATGTATGTATTCAAGCACAAGTGCGTGTGTGGCACAACTGCTCCCAAAAGCTATGATTATGAAGGCAAGATCCTTTGAAAGCGCTCAGCTGTTTTAATATTTTTAGTTAGCTATTTGTATTTGTATTAACAGCTTTTGGGAGCAGTTGCGCCGCACACGCACTTGTGCTTGAATTATTACCCAGAGTTTTCTTTTCTTCACCCTCATCCTGGCTTTTATCTATTTCTTCTCTTTCTTTTTTGAATGGCTTATCTTCATTTTCACCCATACTTTTTTCTTTTATCATATCACTATATCTCTTCCTCCCCTTGTCTACTTTCTCTTTCTATCCCTAATTCCTGTTCCAATTCCTGAAAGTTCCTTTTGACTTTATCATCTATTTCCTGAAATCTTGATTCTATTCTTTGATTTAGCTTCTATCTTTTTCATGATAGTCTCCATTATGTTTATTTCTCCTTCCTTTTCTATCTTTTGTTGGTACATTTCATTTTATCTGTTTCATTATCTATTTGAACAATAAACATGCTAGCTTAACTTTCCAGCTCAAGTAGTACTGTACTACATGTCATAATTTTCTGAATTCTGTCTATTGGCTCTATCATCCATTTTATTTTATGTCCTGATTCTAATTCTTGACATAAAACAACAAACAATAATTTCTCTTTTTTTTCTTCAACATAAATATACTACATGCTTTATTACTATTTTTCTTGATTCTTATTATTTCCTGCCCCCAATACTTTTCACTTTTGGAAGCCCCATAGTTGGGAGGCCATTGTAATGGTTTTTACCCTTTTCATTACTATTTGCCTGATTTATTACTATATTTATTACCATCAAGATTTATAAATTTGCAACATCATTTTATTGACCGAGATGGCCTTAATGTCATTTATTTATTAACACTTTCTACCCAGCATATTTATGGACATCAGTCTATCATGACTCCATGCACCAATCCTATGCATGTATAAGAATTATGCTGGAAATAATGATGAGAGTAAACCTGGCTTGTTTGTAAATGTCCATCACTGGTTAGCTCACCCAGGGTGGGTGGTATTTAGACTGACAGAAACATGTATGGGTAAGACAGTAAGAATTCAATTAATTAAAGTATTCAATAACTATAACATGTGTATATATTTTAAACTAAATAAATTAGCTATGAAATAATGAAAAGAAAATAATTAACAGTGATCAAATATTTTATTCAACAATAGCATATACATATATCCTTAGACAGACAAACAAACAAAACTTTCTAATCATTGTAAATACCTAATAATTCATCTTTATTATTGGAAAACTTATTTAGTATAACTAAAAATAAAAGTCTCTAAATATAACATTGAAAGTGCATGTTAGTGTTAATATGATGTAGAATAATGTATGTATTACCTTGAGTTCCCCAAAGAAGGTCATTTATTCATAACAAAAGTTAGTTCACTCAGAAATACTATGGCCACATAAATTGTTCAACAAGGATGTCTGGTCTGTATTTTTCTTTTAAAATCTCCAATGGCTCGATCATGATTCAGGATATTGGTAGAGAGAGACACATATGGATGATCACAGATTCCTTCTTAACTTTAGGTAGTTTTATGATCATGTAGCAGCTTCTATTTCTTCATGGTACCATAGGATGAAAGCCCAGCATGTTTAGAGCTTTACCTTGGCCTGTTTGTATCAACTGGCATGTATAAATATATATATATTGTAATGTTTTTCGTATTACTAGGCCACTATACGCCTCAAATTTATATTTGAGCGTGAGTTGATCAAGCTGAATCAAAAAGAAAAAAGAAAGTCATATTTCTATTCTAAAAACACAGCTATTTTTCCTGATCAACTTCAGCCTATTAATTGTTACGAATTGTGCTATTGACAAAATCAACTTTTAATTTTATTTACTATGGGCGCCAGAATTCCTAAGAATCCACTGAAATATGTCGCCAGCACCTCTCGCAAGTTGTAAAACAAAACAAATAACAAGATTTTTATTATATATATTTTTTTTTAAGGGGCGGTAATTCTACCGTAATGAGAATTAATGATTTTTACGATTATTAGTCCTGGGAGTATTGAAACATATTGGCAAAGGTAACTTAAACGTTTAAATCTTATTACACTAAAAATAAATTTAATAATAAAAAAATAATAATTACTATTAATAACGCACAAATGAAAATTGGTATTAGAAATATTTTTATTCTAATAGACTAAAAAAATGTTTGAAATAAATTATTTATCCAATAAATTTGAGAGAATACACTTAATTCTGACGTGAAACATTAATAATAAAAAAATAACTGCTGAAGAATTAATTACAAAGTTCTTGGTTAAATAAGAGTCTCTCATATAGAAAAATTAAAGTCACTATCGGGATTCTTTTATACGTATATTTTTACGAATAGTTTTAAATAGTTAACTTTGTCACAATCAGGATAATTATTCTTACCGGTAAGTTTCATGAATTCAGTAGTAGATAACTATGCATAGTTTTTTGTTAGTTATAATGGGCTCGGCCTTTTGGTTATTGCTTGATCTTGTGATTCATTTCCCCAGTCGGTCATGAAGGCTTTTCCTGGTGTACATCCTTAGGTCCGATGTCTTCAGGAGCTCCGGTTCACTGCGACATGCCGAATTCCTTCAGCGAAGAGCGATCTTGGACATATCAATGTTATCCAAGACCAACTAGAGAAACAAAACGAACAAGATGTCCTTCAAACTGATCTCTGTCTTTTATACTCTCCAGAGGCCCAGTTTTCCGACTTCTGCGCATATCTTTTGTTTGTCCAAATATCCGTTGATCTTATATATTCTTTATAAAATTTATGTTACAAAGTCTCTATTTTTTTTAGCATAATTCTGCCATCTTTAATTAGTTAAAATATTTTTACTTTCTCTTATCTAGATTAGTAATTTGGGTCTTTTGTTCTCTCCAATTCCAACTTTTATTTCTAATTACACACACAAAAAACGAAAGAATAATTTAACTTTCATTGTACGTTATTTTTTTTTTAAAAAAAAGAAAATTACTCAACAAAATTTTAAATCCACTTTTATTTTTTAGTTTTTTTTTTTTTTACCCAATGCCAATATATTTGTAATGTATATAAATAAACGTTACAATATAT
>JAQFVV010015787.1:0-11384 GCA_028023455.1 Epiperipatus broadwayi
ATATTGCACCAATCGGAATGAAAGTGAAGATCGAATCTAACCGCAAAAACAATATCTGCACTACAAGGGCGCCATCTAGGCATTTGAGCCTAGAAAAATTTATAAAGTAGGCAGATACGCGCTGTTAAGATTCCACTTTCTTTAAATATTCCGACCGTTAGCCCAAGTCACTAGCTCAGCGGAGATGCAGAGATAAAAATCTATAAATTTTATATCTTAAATATAAAATAATAAAAGCCACTGCCAGAAATTAACACATAAAAATATTTATTTACGCACATATAAAATAATATTTAAATTTTGAGGAATAAATTTAACGTTTATAATTTTATATTGATCTTTAATTCTAAATTTAAGTAGATTGCAAATAATGAGTTTACTATTTATTTAGAGGGTCGAGTATGAATGGACTACATAGGTCTGCATTTGAAAGGAAAATATTCTTCCCTGATTTAACCTTAGGCAACAAATTTCGCAATCAACTGGAGCCAATCCATCTGATACATTCATGTATTCAATGTAGCATGATACGACAACACAAAATACTATATTGTCAGGAATGTACATCTGAACAATAAGTAGAAATAGAGAAGAGATTGACTCTCCACCAACAGGAATGTGACATCTGTTGGCAAGTAGATCAATAAACAAAAACTCCATAGGAATGGACTGCGGTCTTCTGCCGACTTACAAACCCATCCATAGGCAAACAGAGGGTGTGTGGCGTATATCTATAATCCTGCCCGTAGCGGACCTCATACTACATCAACTAATTACACAAATATATCCAATCCATTGAACCAATTCAACTACGAAATGAATAACCTAAGATTACCCTCCCTTAATATAACTTTACAAACTATATAGCCATTCACGCCCGACTTAATTTTAACATTTAAATACGTTCGCACAGATTTGTTTAAAAATGTTGGGTATAGATCGATTACATAGATTCCACGGTCAAAAACATTTCAAAATAAACATAAACGATCAAAATACAAAATTATTGATACCGACAATCGCAGAGGGAAACTTATAAGTAACCCAATAGTATTCACCATAAGATACTTGCGTTGTCACCAATAACTTAAAAGACATCCGAATAAATACATTTTAGATACTCACCGTAAGGTATCATTATTTATCGAATGTCTATATATTTTGATCAAATATGAAAACCAAAATATAATTAACCGCAAACGAATCCATGCAAGCGTCTATAAACAACTTAAATTTCATACATTTAACCAATCTTTACAATAAGAAAAAAAAAATTTGAAATGATGTTTATCAATCGGAAACATATAAAATTAAACATTATTAATTTGATTTAAAGACTTACAAAAGTCAGATAAGAGTCCGTTTTAACATTTCAGTTGGCTTGTTTATCAATTTGTAAAACTTGACGAAAGTTCTTGATTGATTTTAACAATTGTTCATTTCAGATAGCTTATGGTAGAAGAGTCCAGGTTTCTGCTTTTATTAATTCCCGCGACGCCTCCGTTGGAAGGGAATGTTCTGGAGATGGCAATAGCTGGTTCAAAGTATCACAGTCTTTTCATTTTTTTTTTTTAATAGAGAGTGTGGTATGTGCGTCATACCACATCTCTCAAACACAAACGCTGGAACTGTCCGAAAAAAACTGTATTTCCCTTTTTATATTATCCACCAGGATTCAATGAACAAAACGTCACTAGTCTATCACTTTCATTAGGGTCCGAGCCAAGGCTTAGTGCTTCCATTGGTCAAGCTAAAATTTCTTTCTTCTCTTATCTAACTTTTCATCTGACTTTTTAATTACACAGCTTTTAGATAATTAATAAACATCATTTCCATTTACAGATTACAGGAATTAATTAATACCTGTTTTTACTTTAACTTACGTTATTTTTTTATTAAAATATTTTTATAAATCTTTTTTTTTATAAAAAATACATTCAAATACCTTTTTTTTATTTATTAAAAAAAATATTTTTACAGTTTAGCATCTGTGCGAATATATATACGTATAACAAACGTTTTTAATTTTAGCGTTTAGTTTTTTTTACTTTTATTTTTAATACACTTATTTTTATATGCGAACTTAAAAGTTTTTATTTTAAATAAATGTAACGACATATTTATATATCGTTACATATCAGTAAACTTCCTCAAAAAACAAAAAACATTAAAAAAAAAAAAAAAGAATTTACTTAGTGTTAGTAATTACGTTACACAAATTGATTATATATGAAAATTTCAAAAGGACAAAACTTTTTTTTACAAGACAAAACAGTAATTACACACAAATATAATGATTAAAAAAAATGTTGACTGTTGATTCCTTATTACCAGCTAAATTTCTGCCCCCTCCCTTCCAAGTTTCATTTCTCCTACCTTTAAGTGTTATTTAGGCAAGTTAAACGATTAAATTTTAAACAAGACTTTTTTAAAAAAAATTATGATTTATATTTATTAATTACGTTTTATTTATTACTTTTTTATTCCTCGTATTTCCCTTTACATATGCGCAATTTTTCTTACTGGCAGTACCTTTTTACACAAAATTTAAACTATAACTTTACGTTAATACAAAACATATATCTATATAATTTTCAGAAAAAATTTACGGGCATGATTCACTTTTAAAATTCTCAGGGCACTCGTGTTTATTAAAGATTGGCCCAAGTTGGGTAGCCAGTTTGTACCAATCGGAATGAAAGTGAAGATCGAATCTAACCGCAAAAACAATATCTGCACTACAAGGGCGCCATCTAGGCATTTGAGCCTAGAAAAATTTATAAGGTAGGCAGATACGCGCTGTTAAGATTCCACTTTCTTTAAATATTCCGACCGTTAGCCCAAGTCACTAGCTCAGCGGAGACGCAGAGATAAAAATCTATAAATTTTATATCTTAAATATAAAATAATAAAAGCCACTGCCAGAAATTAACACATAAAAATATTTATTTACGCACATATAAAATAATATTTAAATTTTGAGGAATAAATTTAACGTTTATAATTTTATATTGATCTTTAATTCTAAATTTAAGTAGATTGCAAATAATGAGTTTACTATTTATTTAGAGGGTCGAGTATGAATGGACTACATAGGTCTGCATTTGAAAGGAAAATATTCTTCCCTGATTTAACCTTAGGCAACAAATTTCGCAATCAACTGGCGCCAATCCATCTGATACATTCATGTATTCAATGTAGCATGATACGACAACACAAAATACTATATTGTCAGGAATGTACATCTGAACAATAAGTAGAAATAGAGAAGAGATTGACTCTCCACCAACAGGAATGTGACATCTGTTGGCAAGTAGATCAATAAACAAAAAACTCCATAGGAATGGACTGCGGTCTTCTGCCGATTTACAAACCCATCCGTAGGCAAACAGAGGGTGTGTGGCATATATCTATAATCCTGCCCGTAGCGGACCTCATACTACATCGACTAATTACACAAATATATCCAATCCATTGAACCAATTCAACTACGAAATGAATAACCTAAGATTACCCTCCCTTAATATAACTTTACAAACTATATAGCCATTCACGCCCGACTTAATTTTAACATTTAAATACGTTCGCACAGATTTGTTTAAAAATGTTGGGTATAGATCGATTACATAGATTCCACGGTCAAAAACATTTCAAAATAAACATAAACGATCAAAATACAAAATTATTGATACCGACAATCGCAGAGGTAAACTTATAAGTAACCCAATAGTATTCACCATAAGATACTTGCGTTGTCACCAATAACTTAAAAGACATCCGAATAAATACATTTTAGATACTCACCGTAAGGTATCATTATTTATCGAATGTCTATCTTTTCATTTTTTTTTTTTTTTTTTTAATAGAGAGTGTGGTATGTGCGTCATACCACATCTCTCAAACACAAACGCTGGAACTGTCCGAAAAAAACTGTATTTCCCTTTTTATATTATCCACCAGGATTCAATGAACAAAACGTCACTAGTCTATCACTTTCGTTAGGGTCCGAGCCAAGGCTTAGTGCTTCCATTGGTCAAGCTAAAATTTCTTTCTTCTCTTATCTAACTTTTCATCTGACTTTTTAATTACACAGCTTTTAGATAATTAATAAACATCATTTCCATTTACAGATTACAGGAATTAATTAATACCTGTTTTTACTTTAACTTACGTTATTTTTTTATTAAAATATTTTTATAAATCTTTTTTTATAAAAAATACATTCAAATACCTTTTTTTATTTATTAAAAAAAATATTTTTACAGTTTAGCATCTGTGCGAATATATATACGTATAACAAACGTTTTTAATTTTAGCGTTTAGTTTTTTTTACTTTTATTTTTAATACACTTATTTTTATATGCGAACTTAAAAGTTTTTATTTTAAATAAATGTAATGACATATTTATATATCGTTACAATATATATTCTTTCGGATGAAATCCAGTTTTCTGGTTGAAATATTAAAATAATTTTATATACAAGTATTTTTTTTTTCTATATTATATTATTTTTTAATATATATATTTTAAATTTTGTTTTTATCAATGAGGACGTGGAATTCAAAACCGGAACCAATGCAATTCTGTATCTGATAATTCTTTTAACCTTTTTTCCATTACAATAACAACTTTGACTAACATTAATAAGGTAAACTTGTCTAAATTTTATATTGCTTAAAAAGACTGAAAGATACTTACTTTAGGAGTAACATTCTCTCTAGAGTAGCCAATAAAAAGTTGATTTAAAATCCCGTCCTTGTGTTCATTTTCCATCTCACTTTTAAATAAATGATCAGCAGGAGTTCGAGATCCAAAAAACAATATCATTTCTCCCCATTTTTTTTCTAGACTGCTTTCTAATGTAAAAAAATAAATAAATTAAACTTATAGAATATCTTTTAAATGTTGATAGATTTAAAGTTACTCAATTTACACTGAATTGTTGGATTGTGATCATTATAAATTAGTCAAATATCTTTACAAAACTGGATCACAGCTAAAGATAAAAAAAAACTTACTTTAACTTATATATATAATTTGATGGGTTTACACATATTGTGACAATAGAGCTCATCCAATGATACATGCATTTGAATCACTCAGAATTTAGAGGAGTTTAAAGTAATAAAAAATAGTATATTAAATAGTTAATTGAATAAATAATGATTATATATGGTTATATGATTAATAAGTATTTTGAATCAAATATATAGATTTCAAAATAAATAAAATATTTAAAAAAAAAAATTGTGTAAAAATAAAAATCAAATCATTTTATGTAAAAGTAGATTATAGTTAACATGTATTATTAAATGCATTTAAAATCATAAGGGATCTCATATTGGTATGTGTTTTATTTCTTAACCTATGGATATGATAAATTTAAAAATATTATATTTTTAGATAGATTAGGAAAAAGATAAATCTCACGTATATAAAATCCAAAAATTTATAAGTAAATATAAAAATATTAACATATACTTCTTTAGTAAAAAAAAATCAGAAAAGACTTCATGAAAAGTTCAGTAAAGTTCAAAGATTATGATGATATAGAGCAGGGGTTTCCAAACTATGGCCTACAGGTCATATCCATCCCACATGATTTTGCCGTTTTAGGCATCATAATGGCGCTGCAATCACTTTTACAGACAGAGGTGGATTGCAGCTTTCCTTTTCCCAGCAGGCACAATTTTAATGTATTAATTTTTAAAAAACCTGAAGATATTATAATTATATGGACCTTTTTGTGTGATTGACATTATTCTGTATATGTCATAATAAAGCTATGAAGGAGTTGTCTAATTTCTGATTGTCTGGGTGTTTTAACCTGAGGCCAAGTTATTAAATCATATATTTATAAAGAAAAATGATTATGATGCAATATTTTTGTAAACGATTTACTTTAAACCCAAAAGAACATCACTAATAGAAGATTATTTTTGAAAAGACATTATTTTTAAAAAGTCAATTCTTAGAAAGTTTGTTATGGCAATCGGAAGTTTTTACTAGATAAAAAAAAAAGTTCTGTCAAAATTTTAATAACAATAAATAATTTAATATAGGGTATATGAGCACAAACTTTCACATGACCCACCACTCTCCACTCTATCTAATAACACTGATACACTCAAGCACATATATGCTGAAAAGATAAATAATCACCAATATACGTATTTCATGCTAAACCAGCAATCATCAGTTGGTCCAGATTATCATCTCCCACATATATATATACTATAAGTGCTCAGATATATATTAAGATAGACAATCTTCATACTTTAATGGACAGGCTCCAATCTACTACACACTCCAACTCTTCAACCATCCATCCAATTGAAAATCTGATAATGGAATGCTCGAAGGCACCCTGAGGCCGAGATTCTTGTCACACCCATGTTGACCTAAAGTCAATCTGAACCCCATATGTACAGGACATAATCCATTAAATACATATGCAAGGATGGGCAGACATCTCTATAATGTAATAACTGAAACACAGGCTTATTATATACCTGTATCTATATATGTAATATAGGGTATATGAGCACAGACTTTCACATGACCCACCACTCTCCACTCTATCTATATATTACATATATAGATACAGGTATATAATAAGCCTCTATTTCAGTTATTACATTATAGAGATGTCTGCCCATCCTTGCATATGTATTTAATGGATTGTGTCCTGTACATATGTGGTTCAGATTGACTTTAGGTCAACATGGGTGTGACAAGAATCTCGGCCTCAGGGTGCCTTCGAGCATTCCATCATCAGATTTTCAATTGGATGGACGGTTGAAGAATTGGAGTGTGTAGTAGATTGGAGCCTGTCCATTAAAGTATTGTGACACTCAGATTATGTATGCTGGTTTAACCTAGTTCGAATACTAAGCGAAAGTACCTCGAGGCCACTCATACGCGAGATATTAAATCAAGGATACTATAACCTCTGCCCTATTTCGCCTATTCTCGAGGCTAATTTACAAACCAACAACACCATCTGAGCCACACATAAATTATTTTTCAACCGGCCACAAAGCTTAGCAACAGCGGAAGAGACATGGACAAGAAATCCTAAGGAGCTAAATAGTTAAATGTGCAAAAGTACTAAGAAATATGTGTTTTGCGTTATGCGTGCCTGGATCATTGAAAAGTAAATTAAAGCATTATAATAAGATTAGGAAACTCAAGCTTTTGATAGTTAAATAATATGTTTAATTAATGGCTTTAAAATATGAATTTAATGATATAATGGCCTCCGCTATTCCCCTAAATTACTGAAACAAACTAATTAGACAATCAAAACAGATTAATAGGTTTGCGGTCTAAATCTTTTCTTCCCAATTTTATTAAAAATTGTCAACTCGATCTTCTCGATCACGTATGATAAAAAAAGAATCTTTCGCAAGCATTTCTAATTGCTTTGCGCTACAAACAGGGTTTAAAAATTATTTAAAATGTATATAGTTAAATCAGATATACGTAAAGCTAATGGCGGACAAAAGAGGCGTTATCAAAGAGATCAAGTTGGCACACAAAAGAAACCGACTCGTATTTAATTAATAAACATAAATAAAACTGGAAACAGATTTTAAATGAACAAAAATTAACTATTAAACTCAACCGCAATGGAATACTAAATATTTACACAGGTTAGTAAGGAAGAATAGCGAAGGGAAAAAGGTTACATATAGATAGATGATCACACAATATATATATTTAAGGTTAGTCTAATAAAAATGGTTACATAGCAAATACATATCAATTCAATGAAGCAATTAAACAAATATATGAACAAAAGGTAGCATAAGAAATAGTTCAATAGAGGAGATACAATTACCGTCCTTTTTCCTTGGTCATGTTCCGTACGGCGTTCGTGGCTTGATCCGACCGTCGAGATGTAGTTGTCCGGACAATGAAAATATGTAGTATGGTTTTACGAAAAGTTCTCCAGACACGGCACAGAGTTCAGATGATTATTGAGTGGATATTAAGGCATTTTGAATGGTATTCCGGAACCTCGGCGATAGGCAAAGCTATTTATTTGCCTAGCCAAGCATATTCATTTCCCTCAAAATACTGTTGCTTTTAACTTGAGCATGTTCAAACCTCTCCATGATTTTGAAGATGGCAGTTGTCTACTTTTTTAAATAAAATCTCCACAAGCAAAATCTGAAAAAGTTCTCCAAAGAAAAATCTGAATGCACGCAAGAAAACTTTGAATGAATCCCCTTCAAAAGGAAAATCTGAATATGTGAATTCTTCACAAAGAAAAATCTGAATCATGTGAATTCTTCAAAAAGAAAAATCTGAATAATCTATCTTTTGTTCTCCCTTCTATTTATACCCTCTCTGTCAGCTACCTTCTATTGTTTGTATGATCTGAGATCTTGATAAGCCTCCCCATGCTCCTTTGTTTCAAAGCAACACTTTCTAAAAATAACTAACTTTTTTACTCTAACTTTCTTACTTCAAAGTTTGAATTCTCTTAATTAAAAAGAAAGAAAGAGAAGGCCATCTTTAATTACACTTGAATGGCTCACTAATTAAAACTATACATTCTTTTAGAAAATGTTGGCAGGCTTATCTCAAAATCAAATCATACTAAATATTTTAACAAAATTTTAACAACAATATATTATTATTTTTTTATAGTAGAATAAGCATTTTATTTCAGCAGAATTTTGCATTAACTCATATATATACGCTAGATGTATATATATGTTTGACTACTAGGTTAAGCACTTTTTCTTAATAGAATGAAATTTATTTAAAACAAAATATTTAAATATAATACACATTTAATAAGCATAATTATTTTTAACTCTAATGCAAAACCCTGCTGATATTGAACTATAAACTTAATTCAGGTCTACAATACTAATTAAGTTTATAGGAAGATGTGAAGCATGGATCGGGCTTCAGATCCATTGCTTCAGTATGAAGATTGTCTATCTTAATATATATCTGAGCACTTATAGTATATATATATATTGTGACCGGTCGCCTTATTCAACCGTTCATATAGGGATTGAGAGCTCCGAAACAAACATGATATAGCGTAAAGCTTTATTTATTTTCCTATACTGATAATTGTTCATTATCAACACAAGGGGGCGCCAGATACGATGATTTAATTTACAATTTAATTTCTCGCATCACCTTACGTCATATCAAAATGATTTCGAAGTCTAATCCCCGCCCATAAGCTCAAACTCCCAGCATGGACCAATAAGGGTCACTCAGGGTCGCGATGAAATTGTTTCAAGCATATCATTCTGGCAAAAGACACAATAATAACCAATGGAGAAGAAGCTTGGTTGATTTATAGATCGGTCCAAATATTGGACCGGGTCATTGGTTATTTGCAACTAATACGAATGTTTGATTTATGCATCCTTATATAAAAATTAGAAGCTTATAATATCATCCCCCCGTTATCATACAGTCCAATAGAATTATTCATACTAGCTTTATTGACATTTACTTATACTTATTAATAATAGGCCCTCCCAACTCTTAAACCTATCTTAACTACATAGTAAATAAACATCGTGACTTAAATGAAATTTAAAGAAATAAACAAAACAAAAAAAAATAAGAAAGACAAATTTAAAAGTAAAAAATAATTAATCGCATGAATAAATGCTGATTATAATACTTAAAAAAACATATTTTAATTATAGAGAATGATTTGAGGAATGCTCGACTTGTTTAAATAAAAAAAGAATTTATTGAATATAAAAAAAATGAAACATTAATTAATTGCTTTATTTGCACGCACATACACGCATTCTCGCACTCGCACAGAAAAGAACATATTATGCATAATAAACATGGATGATAAAATATGTTTCCTTCTTTTACATTTGAAATTAAGTGTGTTATAATTTATTTGCGAAAGAAAATAATAATTATGATCAAAGTTCGTAACAGGAAAAGTCCTAAGATTTAAATATGGGGAACTATGTAGCATCTGATATTTTTTTATTTACGAAGGTTGAGATTAAATTAATTATGAGATTGCCTTTTAAAGTCTACATAAAGAATGAATGGGAGTGTAAAAGAAATAAAGTGTTTACCTAGGATTTTGCGTAGTCTTCTGCTGCTTCTAATTTGATGAGGGTTCGAACCTGTTGGATACTGTTTCCATAATAAATGGTTATTCATTTTATATATAAGTTCAGCGTAATATGTTTGGACAACTTCCTTGGACTGATTGGAGTACGACGTTTGGACGGCACTGTTGTTGATCATTCATAGCTGTGGAGATGTTATGGCGGCGGAGCGTCGATCAATCACTGAGGGGTTTCTTAGCCCATCATGACGATCGACGCTCTAAATGTTAATTTCACAGTGATCATATTGGATAAACTGGATAGCAAAAAAAAAAGAGAAAGTTCTGGTCGTAGCTTCCAGAGGAATTTAAAAAAAAACTATAAGCATAAGCAAAACAAAACAAAGAATGTAAAAAAAACTGTAACTGAGTTGTGAGTGTCGAGACAAAGACTAAGACTCATATTTATATGGGTTGGTTATTATCTGAGGATCCAATCTCCACCCAGAGTTCAATATTCTCTGAGTTGTCGTTGGGGTCCGTGTCATACGTAATGTTCATTCAATCCATATGCTTGAGGCAATCTTAGGTTTATAAAATCTCACATTGCAATCTCAGTTAGAAAAAATTCATACTTATTCACCTTTTATACATACATGCGTGCGTGTTTTAAGATAACAATTTAACTTACATTAGTTTAAAAGTCGAGCATTTAATCTCAAAATCACCTCTATAAGCTTTTAACTTTCGCAATAGTTATAATTTAAAATAAACCCCTTTTTAATTACCCCCGCGACATATACAAGTAGAAATCATTTATTGAGATTTAAAATGGCATATTAGTGATATTTTTATATTTTATTTTTAGAGAATATTATTATAATAGATTATATGAAAGCCTTAAATTATTTAATCAGAAATATTAACATTTTATTTTATAGTGTATTTTATGGAGCATTGAAAGAAAACTACATTTATTTTTATCATAAATTGAAAGTAAATAAAAAATAGAGTATTTACACTGCTTGTGTGTGTGGGTATATACATGTACTGACTTTGTCTCGGTACAATATATATATATGTGTGTGTGGGAGATGATAATCTGGACCAACTGATGATTGCTGGTTTAGCATGAAATACGGATATTGGTGATTATTTATCTTTTCAGCATATATGTGCTTGAGTGTATCAGTGTTATTAGATAGAGTGGAGAGTGGTGGATCATGTGAAAGTCTGTGCTCATATACCCTATATTACATATATAGATACAGGTATATAATAAGCCTGTGTTTCAGTTAATAAATAATTTATTAACTGAAACA
>JAQFVV010015788.1:0-11375 GCA_028023455.1 Epiperipatus broadwayi
CTAATTCACCAACACCAAATCCGGTTACAAATGGTGCTTCCAAACGTGAGGCTAATATAAATAATGTTTTGGAGAGAAGCAAATCAAGACATTAGCCAAAAGTGGCCGAACCTCGTAAAAGACACAAAACTTTTTCACACAAACGAAAAAAGGGAAAAAGAAAAATTATGGATGGACAACGAATAAAGCAAAGGTGAACATAGCGGGAGATGGAGGCGCAGACGTTGATTAATCACTTCTTATCATAAATAAATATAAAAATAAAATAATCACGTTCCTTAAGCATCAACAAAAAGTCGTAACAGTTTAGATATAAATAAAGAAAGGAAAAAATCTTTTATTAAGTCAGAAATGGACAGCAATAGCGATACTGCATGGGAGGAGACAGGGGAGAGCCCTATAACATTCAAAAAGATAGATGTTAAAGAAGAGGCTGAATCAGAAATAAAAATGCTTCTTAGAATGATGAGCCAAATGATGAGAGAGATGAGGGAAGATAGGGAAGAAAGAAGGAAGAGAGAAGAGGACAGAGAAGAAGAAAGAAGGAGAGAGAGAAAGGAGGATAGAGAGGAATTCATTAGGGAGATACGAAAATTATTGAAGGGAGACACAGGAGAGTCAGAGGAGGACCAGAGCAAAGAGGAAGAAATAAAAAATGATGAAGTAAAGACTGAAATTACCTCAATAAAAATAGAGATCGGCGCAGCAAAAGCCGAGATAGAAGAAGCGAAGACTGAAGTGATAACAGCAAAGGCAGAGTTGGAAGACGTAAAACAACAGGTGGACGCGATAAATAGAAAGGTAGAAGGAATCGAGCCACAACAGAACATACCGAGAGAAATTATGGCCAAACGTCTGGAGGAGTTGGAAAAGAAAATTGAACGAAGAATAAATGTGCGGGAACCAAGCCAGTCGTGGGCCGAAAGGCAAATAAAAATTGAGATCTTCAGGGCAGGTGAAAACGAGAGTCCGATGGACCACGTGGAGAGTGCCCGGAACCTGTTTTCTGAGCCCTCAAAGCCGGAGCCAGACAAAATCAATATTGCCAGCACATACCTGCAAGGGCCAGCTAGAGATTGGTGGCGAACAATCGAGTTTAAACCCAGATCATTCATAGAATATCGAGAAGAGATCCTGCGAAGCTTTTGGAATGCTACCAGACAAGAGGGGATCTACTTTCACATCACAAATGAAAAATATGGGCTCAAACCTAACGAGACGATAACGCAGTTCTATTACAGGCAGGTAGCCGGCCTCCAGCAGCTACCAGCGTATCACATGACAGAGGAGCAAATCATCTCGACCATTAGACACAACATGCCGACAGACATCAGGCGGATGATGCTAAGCCGGGATGACGAGGGCATCCACGAGATGGGGAACGCCATAGCCAAGTTCGAACGAGCGGAAGGACGGGAAAGGCAAGAGAGGCCGAGACAGGAACCATATAGGAGAAAGCTACCACCAGATCGATACTAATGAAAATTTAGTCTAAAAACACATTGACGAACACGGATTTGCCACAGGAATACGATTACCAGAGCACGCTTTATAAATAACGGTAACTGAAGGAAAATGACCTCGGACCGGAAAGGACTTACACATCACATCGCATCATGCCATAACAAGGGGGGAAGGGGGGTTGATAAAACATCATTTTAAACCAAAGCAGACCGCAGATAACTAAACAGAAAAAAAAAATATATAATTTAAAGAGAGAAAAGGAATAAATGTCATAACTCTTCTAAAGAAAACTATTCGAGATAAATAAGTTAATATTTCTGAAAGCCAGTTTAAATTAAAAAGAACGTCGCCCGCCTTCGACTAAAATATATATTGCTCGAAAACACGCGGAGAAAGGAATCGGATGCCCCACGTTAAGGAAAGGAAAGCCGGATCGCGAGAGTGCGCTATTATTGTTCCTTCCCTCAATATTTCCCAGTGTGCTAGGAGGTACAGATCTCGGATATTTTGAATGCTTATTGTTCTATAACTCAGACTGTTCGCTACCTCGTAAATGTTGTCGTATTTTTGCAGAGGGGACTTCGGAAATGACCATCCTCCTGCCTCCCATTAGATAGACCGTAAGAGAATGTCTATATGTTCGTAACCTTGCATCGTGGGACTTCGGAAAGGTCCATCCCCATGCCAACCTTCCACCCGGGGTGCCTGCACCAGATTGGGCAAGATATCTCCAATTATGGCACGCCCGCTCTTCGTAAAGAAAAAAATTTTTTTTGTTGAGTTTAGTTCACAAACGTCAAGCGTCAATCCGAGCCTGACCACATGACCTGCCACTTCGTTTCTTTTTATGAGGGGAAGGGGAACTGTAGGATAGTCGGCTAAAATAAGTGATTAAAAAAAAAATCACACGAAGCGGGGTCGAAAATAAAAGATTTTATTGGTAAAATTAAAATGCCAATCCTCGCATTTTAATTTTAGACGGATCGCGGGGATATGTACCGAGACAAAGTCAGTACATGTATATACCCACACACACAAGCAGTGTAAATACTCTATATTTTATTTACTTTCAATTTATGATAAATTGAATAAATGTATTTTCTTTCAATACTTTATAAATTACACTATAAAATAAAATGTTAATATTTCTGATTAAATAGTTAATAAAATGTTAATAATTCTAATTAAATAATTTAAGGCTTTCATATAATTTATTATAATAATATCCTCTAAAAAATAAAAATATTAAAATATTACTAATATGCCATTTTAAATCTCAATAAGTAATTTCCATTTAAAATCTCAATAAGTAATTTCTACTTGTATCTGCCGCGGGGGTAATTAAGAAAAGGGTTTATTTTAAATTATAACTATAGCAAAAGTTAAAAGCTTATAGAGGTGATTTTGAGATTAAATGCTCGACTTTTAAACTAATGTAAGAGTGTATTGTTCTCTTAAAACACACACGCACGTATGCATCAAAGGTGTGAATAAGTATAAATTTTTTAACTGAGATTGCAATATGAGATTGCCTAAACCTAAGATTGCCTCAAGCATATGGATTGAATGAACATTACGTAGGACACGGACCCCAACGACAACTCAGAGAATATTGAACTCTGGGTGGAGATTGGATCCTCAGATAATAGCCAACCCATATAAATATGAGTCTTAGTCTTTGTCTTCAACCTTGATTGACCTTAAAAACCTTGATTAACCGAAAATGCTTGGTTACAGTTTTTTACATTCTTTGTTTTGTTTTGCTTATAGTTTTTGTTAAAATTCTTCCAGAAGCTACAACTGTAATTTTGTTTGTTATCCAATATGACCACTGTGAAATTAACCTTTAGAGCGTCGATAGTCATGATGGGCTAAGAAACCCCTCAGTGATTGATCGACGCTCCGCCGCCAGAACATCTCCACCGCTATGAATTATCAACAACAGTGTCATCCAAACATCGTACTCCAATCAGTCCAATGACGTTGTCCCGTCTAACTTACAAGAATCGTCCAAATATACTATGCTGAACTTATATAAAATAAATAACCACTTATTATGGAAACAGTATCCAACCGGTTCGAACCCTCACCAAATTAGAAGCAGCAGAAGACTACGCAAAATCCTAGGTAAACATTTTATTTCTTTTATGCTCCCATTCATTCTTTAAGTATACTTTAAAAGGCAATCTCATAACTAATTAAATTCACATTTCGTAAATCAAAATATAAAATGATCCATAATCCCTCATATTTGAATATTAATATTTTAACCTCAACTTCCGTAAATAAAATATCAGACGTTATATAATTCCTCATATTTAAATCTTAGGACTTTTCCTGTTATGAACTTTGATCAGAATTATTGTTTTCTTTTCGCAACGAAATTATAACACACACCTAACTTCAAAATGTAAAAGAAGGAAATATATTATATCATCCATGTTTATTATGCATAATATGTTCTTTTCTGTGCGAGTGCAAGAATGCGTGTATGTGTGTGCAAATAAATCTATCAACTAATGTTTCATTTTTTTTATATTCAATAAATTCCATTTTTATTTAAACAAGTCGAGCATTCCTCAAATCATTCTCTATAATTAAAAAATATATTTAAGTATTATAATTAAAATTTATTCACGCAATTAATTATGTTTACTTTTAAATTTGTCTTTCTTATCTTTGTTTTGTTTATTTCTTTAAACTTCATCGTGCCGTAAGTCACGATGTTTATTTACTATGTAGTTAAGATAGGTTTAAGAGTTGGGAGGGCCTATTATTAATCTGTGTAATTTAAATGTCAATAAAGATAATATGAATAATTCTATTGGACTGTATGATAATGGGGGGATGATATTACAAGCTTCTAATTTTTTTTGTATAAGGACGCATAAATCAAACATTCGTACTAGTTGCAAATAACCAATGTCCCGGCCCAATATTTGGACCGATCTATAAATCAACCAAGCTTCTTCTCTATTGGTTATTATTGTGTCTTTTACCAGAATGATATTCTTGAAACAATTTCATCGCGACCCTGAGTGACCCTTATTGGTCCATGCTGGGAGTTTGAGCTTATGGGCGGGATAAGACTTCGAAATCGTTTTGATATGACGTAAGGTGATGCGAGAAATTAAATTGTAAATTAAATCATCGTATCTGGCGCCCCCTTGTGTTGATAATGAACAACTATCGATATAGGAAATTAAATAAAGCTTTACGCTATATCATGTTTATTTCGGAGCTCTCAATCCCTATACGATCGGTTGAATAAGAGACCGGTCGTATAGGGATTGAGAGCTCCGAAATAAACATGATATAGCGTAAAGCTTTATTTAATTTCCTATATCGATAGTTGTTCATTATCAACACAAGGGGGCGCCAGATACGATGATTTAATTTACAATTTAATTTCTCGCATCACCTTACGTCATATCAAAACGATTTCGAAGTCTTATCCCGCCCATAAGCTCAAACTCCCAGCATGGACCAATAAGGGTCACTCAGGGTCGCGATGAAATTGTTTCAAGAATATCATTCTGGTAAAAGACAAAAATAATAACCAATAGAGAAGAAGCTTGGTTGATTTATAGATCGGTCCAAATATTGGGCCGGGACATTGGTTATTTGCAACTAGTACGAATGTTTGATTTATGCGTCCTTATACAAAAAAAAATTAGAAGCTTGTAATATCATCCCCCCATTATCCTACAGTCCAATAGAATTATTCATATTATCTTTATTGACATTTAATTACACAGATTAATAATAGGCCCTCCCAACTCTTAAACCTATCTTAACTACATAGTAAATAAACATCGTGACTTACGGCACGATGAAGTTTAAAGAAATAAACAAAACAAAGATAAGAAAGACAAATTTAAAAGTAAACATAATTAATTGCGTGAATAAATTTTACTTATAATACTTAAATATATTTTTTAATTATAGAGAATGATTTGAGGAATGCTCGACTTGTTTAAATAAAAATGGAATTTATTGAATATAAAAAAAAATGAAACATTAGTTGATAGATTTATTTGCACACACATACACGCATTCTTGCACTCGCACAGAAAAGAACATATTATGCATAATAAACATGGATGATATAATATATTTCCTTCTTTTACATTTTGAAGTTAGGTGTGTGTTATAATTTTGTTGCGAAAAGAAAACAATAATTCTGATCAAAGTTCATAACAGGAAAAGTCCTAAGATTTAAATATGAGGAATTATATAACGTCTGATATTTTTATTTACGGAAGTTGAGGTTAAAATATTAATATTCAAATATGAGGGATTATGGATCATTTTATATTTTGATTTACGAAATGTGAATTTAATTAGTTATGAGATTGCCTTTTAAAGTATACTTAAAGAATGAATGGGAGCATAAAAGAAATAAAATGTTTACCTAGGATTTTGCGTAGTCTTCTGCTGCTTCTAATTTGGTGAGGGTTCGAACCGGTTGGATACTGTTTCCATAATAAGTGGTTATTTATTTTATATAAGTTCAGCATAGTATATTTGGACGATTCTTGTAAGTCAGACGGGACAACGTCATTGGACTGATTGGAGTACGATGTTTGGATGACACTGTTGTTGATAATTCATAGCGGTGGAGATGTTCTGGCGGCGGAGCGTCGATCAATCACTGAGGGGTTTCTTAGCCCATCATGATTATCGACACTCTAAAGGTTAATTTCACAGTGGTCATATTGGATAACAAAAAAAATTACAGTTGTAGCTTCTGGAAGAATTTTAACAAAAACTATAAGCAAAACAAAACAAAGAATGTAAAAAACTGTAACCAAGCATTTTAAGGTTAATCAAAGTTTTTTTAAGGTCACAATATATTTAATCATGTTATTAATTTTGCTTTAACTATTTTTTAATATTTTTTTATTTTTTAATATATAATTAGTTTTCAAACACAAATGAATGCAACATTAATTCAGCCAAGTATTTTATAAATCACTACACATTTTAATATCAGAGATTAATTATTCTGCTTCAAAGTGTTTAAATAATACTTTTAATATTATTTTTTGTATTAACTTCAGCATAATCAGATGGTTTGTTTATTCCTTCATAGATATAGAGTACCGCCCAAAATCAGACAAAATTATCTACCACACAGACTTCGCCAGCACCAAAACTTAAATTATGAAATTATAAATAGAAATTCATAATGCCAATTTGCATATATATATACAAACAATATAATAACAAATATTATTACGTTGGGTAAATAAAAAATTCATAATGAATATTTATATAAATATGCAAACATTATAAAAACAATATTTATATAACTCGTAAGTTAAAATTAATAAATTAAGTAATTAACAGTGCGATAACAAATACATGAATTCAATAAAATAGTGAACCCCATGTAATGTAAAGATTAAACATATATACGCATATTGCATATACCTGTGCTACGACTTAATTTAAACAACGTACTTTGGTGCTAGAGGTCTCAAGTACACAAAGTGGATTGGAATTCATTTTGTTACTTTTTATGCTAAAATATCATGAGTCTTTGCATGAACTTCGAAGCTATTTTAAAAATATACATTTAGATGTTAATAAAAATGGTAACAAAAGAAAATAGAATAATACAGTTATAAAAAAGTAGTACAATAATAAATCTAAAAGAGAGCAAGGGAATAATGTGATTAACTGAATGTGAATAACAAGAAAGGGCTATCTGAGAGATGATAGCATTCAAGTAGATGGGCGTATATTTAAAATGTATGAGTTCAAATTTATGAATTTTTTATTTAATACTTTTTCAAACTTGAGTTACTGAAACCATGAATAGTAAGCCTATGGATATCAGGGGACTATTATATATATATGTTTTTTTATGTAATTTTATAATATATAGCTTGCATTTTTATAAAATTTGTATCTATCACTGAATAATAAGTTAAGCTCAAGAAAATTAATGATGTTAATACAATGACCAATATAACTAATAGCATACATTTATATCCAAAGAGCATTGTTGGTCGAGAGGTCAGCACAGCTGCCTTACAAGCAGTTGTCCCGGGTTAGCGGGTTCGCTTCCCGGCCGATGCTATGCCACATGAAAAAAAAAAAAGACTAACTAGTCACAAAAATTTTCAGAAAAAAGAAAGTACTGAAGGTTTATAGTTTAATGTGAGAGTAAGGAAATATATTAAACTTAATCAAAGATATATCTAGTACAGTTATGACAAGGGGATCACAGTTATGTAGAATAACAAAAAAGATTAGTAAAAAAAATATGTAAATGAAATAAAACCTATTATTATAAAGTGCTGAAAACTTTGAAATTATTCAAACGGAAGTCAATCTCCGATAATGTGCTATTTCTTAAATATTATAAATCTCTGTGCACTCTCCCACTGGTAAGAATTTAAAAAACTTCAGTTTTTTAAATTCTTACTAGTGGGAGACTGTGTGGAGATTTATAATATTTAAGAAGTAGCAATTATCGGAGATTGACTTCCGTTTGAGTAAATGAAGTAAATAATATAATTTGTAATAATATGGAATATATGATTTATTCATAAAGCAAGTGCATAATTCCCTTAGATAATCAAATTCAGGAATACATTCTATGGTCCTAAGCTTGTGGCTTATTGAATACTTGACTAAAGAAGATCCTGGTTCATCATTCAGAAAAGGATTGGAGAAGATTTTGTTATTAAAAATATCTATTGGAAAGAGTTGAGTTTTTATAGTTATTTCCTAAACTAAGAAATATTTTTGAAATATAAATATTAATGACTGATTCACTAATGAAAAAAAAAGTTGTATTTAAAGTTAGCCTTATGACCAGATGTAGGATATAGTGAGATCTTTGGTATGGAAATTTAGAAGAAAGAAAAATAGAAAGCTTCAAAAAAAATTGTGGAATTAAAAATATATGTGTAAATAGTATTTAGTAATTGTAGAATACAACTGTGTATTCTAATTTTTTGAACTATTAGATAAATTAATCATGATAAATGTTCACTTCCTGCCCTATTACTATTTTTTTGATGTAATGTCCCAAAAAATACAGTAGCAGTCTTAGTATTAAAGATTTCTCGATCATTTCTCAAGTAAAGTATATAAAAAAATTACATTAACAGCAACAACTCGACTTCCCCTTTGATGCTCAAACATCACATGTACAGGTGAGTCATGTCAATTTATATTAAAACAACGCATGTGTGAAGATTTGTTTACTTTTGAATATATTACAATTATACCTTTTGTATAAAAATATAAAATATTATAGTTTTTTGGAATATTTTTTATATTTTTAAGAAGATAATCCTGATTTCCATGTAAAAATCATCCATCGGATTAATGCCTTGTTAGATTTTGAAAGTAATAAAAAGAGAGACCACTCTTGATTCCTAAAAGAATCGTGACATCAGATTCTTATTATAATGTATTATTGATCAAGAGTTTTGATTTAATTTATATAAGAAAGGATTCCAAAAATATGCACCATATAAAGTGTTCACCACGTCAATGCATTTTGATTCAGGATAGACATCCTGGTAATTTATTCTCAAATTGCGAAATGTAGAAATATAAAAAGTGCTCTTCTCTTTCATAGGTGTCGTCAAGCAAAAGTCAGTGACGAAGCACACTACCAGAGTAAAAAGTGACACGGCCGAATTTTTAGATGAACGAATAATCACATGATCACTTGCGCAGGAAGTCAAGTGAAATTTGAAATAATGTGATACTCATCCATTTGCACATAGTAGATAAATTAATCAATCATATATATATATAAAACATTAAGGCAAAAAATTGAAAAGAATGACGATCTTTAAATTGAATAAAAATTCATCCAACCAAAATTAATTGATAAAATTTCTAAGAAGCAAAAAATGATAGAACATATTTCCAGAAATATTGAACAAAATTAACATGCAGTAATTTTTTAGGTGGTGAAACATTATCTTGCTTTACTAGTTAAAAAAAATCATTCGCCTACATATTTGAAACCTCTAAGAATTTAATTAAATTCAAATAAAAATCTCAGAAGAAACAAAATTATAATCCCCTCCCCCTCACCACACTCTATGTGGTTACTATCAAGGAAGGGAAATTCTCATACAAAAATAAGTATATTATTTTGAATTATTGAATTATTCAAATTAGCATATTCATTGCCGTGGAAGAGAAGTAGCACCAACTTATAATAAGTTAATTTTATTAATTATTAACTCCCAGCAAACATTCTTCAATATATATAGAGAGAATGCGTCACCTGAATCTTAAGTATATACTAAACATTATCTTTACAACAAACGCAGTGTTTGGGGGGAAAAATATAAAACCAGTAAAATTTCCCAAATAAGATAAACAAAGTGATTATAAGGTTTAATTATAGATGTAGATGGTTATTATTAACTATTATCTACCTCTGACTGCATAAATTGTATTGGAGAACTTCTGCCAAATTTATCAAAAATAAATTGTTTTAGATGTGAAAAATATAAATACGATGACTAAATTTTATTTTGCTTGATTTTTCGAGGTGATCCTTCTAAATAAGTGTTACTATTATAGTCTAGTTGTAGCCATCATTGAAAGCTCTTATCAATCTCCTCTAGAACCAGTTGTTGGAAGTGTGAGCAATCAAAGGTCATTAGTTCATCATTTATTCAAGCTTACTTTAGATGGCTCTAGCGTAGGGTGGTAATTGTTTTTGAAAGTGTAAAAATAAATATCTGAGAAAGTCATCTGATATTGTTGTCAAATCATTAGCAAACTCTCCTATCACAAATGATTGCTTTTTCTGCAATGATCCAAGAATGTGAATTAAGTTTAGCAAAAGGATAATTTTTTTTATTATCGATTTTTACAAGATAATTGTTTGAGTAACGTATAGCTATTAATCCATCTGTACAGACTCTTGATATCTTTTATATTGCATATGGTGATTAAGTGGGCAGAGTAATATCAAACATAGCATGTTGGTACCTTTTCTAGAGTAAAAACTTGTATCATCTATTATTTTATCTATAATTCTAAGGATATCTATTTTTCAAATGTATATTTCAGAGATAGCTTGGTTAAAAATTTGACTTTTATGAGGCATTTTCCATTTGAATACAAAAAAATTCAAAAATATAACAGATAACTATATCTGAACACTGGCAGCATATGATCTGCTTTATCAATAAACTCATAGATTTGAAGAAATCATACAGTCAGGCCCCTAATTTCTTGTGGATAAAGATGGAAATATATATGAACAAATTGCAATAAGTATTATTGATCTTCTATTAATAAGTAATAAACAATATTTATTAATAATTTATAGTAAATAATCATTGGTACTAAATATTCATGCTTTGGCACTAAGTCAATGCCTATTACAATATTAATTTAAATCATGTGATTGTGTGAATTATTGATAGTGTTCCAAGGCCACTGAAAATGAAAGTTATTCCTGAAATTCACGTACACTGCAGAATGATTTGTCAATTTTTTCATGAAATATGATTGGAAATAACAACTTTTTAAATTTATTTTATCTTCTATTAGTAGAGATATTGATGTCGAAAATTATTAAATAAATATAATAATAATATACACATAAATGCAGCAGCATTAGATTGAAAACTTAATATTCAATTAGATATTTTATTCAATGGTATATGTTAAAACTAGGCTATCCAATCTTAGGTAATCCAAGGGCTGATTAAAAAGTATTTATCTGAGGGTCATAGCCAAAATAAAAAAGACAGTACATATATTAAATTAGAGAAAAGTCATATCATTGGTTAGATTTAGTAGGTATTTCAAAAATAGTAGCAAACCCTCCATACAGTAGTGCCACCTAGTGCAAGCCATAGTAATCAATGGATGCAGGAAGGTTTGTGCATAAAATCTTTATCTAGCACCTA
>JAQFVV010015789.1:0-11369 GCA_028023455.1 Epiperipatus broadwayi
ACAAACAAACAAACAAACAAACTGAAACCCATTTGGTGTTTCTCTTAATGGAAACATTTGGATTCATTGAGCATCACCACCTATTGACTCATTCTTGCCATTGTGTATGCATTAAATATTTGTATATGTATGGGTTTATGATGCTGAGTGTCTGATTTGATCTAAATCAGATAGAACCTCAACTACTCCATTACTTGAAGTTAAGGTGAGATATATCAGTTTACTAAAATAAACATTCTAAAGACAATCAGAGTCCTTTGCAGAGAGGTTGTAGTAATATTTAATTGCAATATAATAAAGGTAATAAAAGCATTGTCTCAAATACAATGTAACAAAATAAATATATGCAAAAAAATGTATTAAGCAAAGCTTTAATGAATAGTTTAACTTAATGTGCTTAGCTTGAAAGCTAGCTAAGCACATTAAGTTAAACTATTCATTAAAGCTTTGCTCCATACGTTTTTTTGCAAATATTTATTTTGTTAATTACAATATATATATATATATATATATATATATATATATATATATATATATATATATATATATATATATTAACACCTCAAAATAAAATAGTTCAGATTATGCTAAAATATATATGAAAATAACTATAATAACAAAAAATAATTTCGAGACTGCAATATGTTATCTTAATGATGTCAAAAGTCTTTAAAAACTTATAACAGAACTCTAAAATTAAAATGATAAAATAATATTTCAAGCTACTGACAAGTAATGAAAAATTATCATTACTGGTAGTCCAGTATTAGCACTTAGTAATAATAATCTACTGCCTAGTTATTCAATCTGCCTTTAAACTGAGACGTAGTATCTTCTAGAGGTGAACTACTTAGTGAGAACAGTTTTTATTCTTATTGTAAAAAAGTTATGCAATTTGAAAAATTTATTCATTTCTGACATTTGTTTAGAATTCATCACTGATATTATTTTCTGTACTTTGAAAATTTTATCACTGCCAAATTATGGATGTATTCTGTGATTTTTGGTGTTTGAACTTCTAATGACCTGCAGAGAAGTAAATGATTCAATTATATATATATATATATATAATTGAATCATATATATATATATATATATATATATATATATATATATTATAATTCACGCAGTATAATAAATGGAATAATTAAGTCAAATGATATCATTAAAATAGAATTTGATATATTGGGTTGTACAAAGAAAAGTGAAGTTTTGGAGATATAAGTTAATAACAATAGAAATTTATTAATAGTTTAATTTTTGGAATGATTATGGTTGAGGGTCGTATAAAAGTCTGAGTTCAAACCCCCTATATATTACATGTTGGAGTGAAAGTATGAAAAAACTTGTACTATAGAAAAAAAATTCATATATTAGAATGATTATAAAAAATAACAATAAACATCAGCATAAAAGTAATATACGGAGGAGATTGATGCCGTCAATTCACTTCTCCAGCCTGAGAATTAGATGGTAAAAAAATTTATATTTACTCTAATAGAATTGATAATGTCTAAAGTTAATAAGGCCAAAAGAATTCATGAATATGAGTAAAACTAATGAAAAAAATTCCACTAGAAATATAGATTTAGATGAAATAAATCAGATTAAACAAAATAGTTTTATAATGGCGAAAATGCTAGCAGTTAAAAGCTAAACAAAGTTTAAGGAAAATGCTAAGAAATTCTGAAATTATTTTCTCTAAAAAAGAAACGGAGAAATTGTCAGTCAGTATTAAAACAAGTAATTTGATGCTGAAAAGTAGTAAGATTTTACCTGAAATAAAGGATATTCAAATTCAGTAACTCATCCAGTCTTAGAGAAACAAAAAAAATAACTAGTAAACAGAATGAAGCTTCTAACACTTCATGTTTAGAAAAGCAAGATTATTTAACGAAAATAACTTGGAACAAATACAAGTAACTGTATTGTTACGAAAGATAAATATAAAGAATTAAAAATAATAATAATCATATAATTTTACCGTGCTAAATGACAGTTTACCTGAAAATCGAAATTCTTATACTTTGAAAATGTTTACAAAATTAAATGATTATTATAAAAAGAATTTTCATTCAATGCATGCCTTCTAGCACATCAATTTTCAGTATAATAATTCAATCAAATGATAATATTGAGGAACATATTCCTGGTTTTAATGCAAATCTCAAAATACTTAATAATTATAATTTAATTGATACTACAAAGCTGATTTTTTTTCAGAGCAAGAGGTTTTGTTTCTATTGAAAATTATAATAAAACACAAAGAATTAGCTGAGAGCCTAATAAAAGCCTTACAAGGATGTAAAGTTTATTATGTTACTAAAGAGCTCAATTTCTAATGTATGGAAGAATATTGCAAATCCTCCAAGTTTCAAGGAGGAGTTTTTTTCCAAACTGAAATGAGTAGAGATACTGATATTATCAAAATGGAAAATGAAATTACTTCTAATATTATTTTTAAAATTTCATCTAATGCATGGAGAGTAATACTTAATTTTTAAAAAAAAGGAATATTAAAAGAACAAATTCTTCATTAAATATTAATGAATAAAATGCTTGTCCTGTTTCAGAAGTAACAAAGTGGTGTAATTAATTGTGATGTTGGAAGCTATTGAATAATACAATTAATAGATGAATCATTTATGTAGTGTGGAAAAGGTAAAACCCATTCTAGTACAAAGCACCCTAAACATAGGACACACAAACTAATGAAATTAATTTTGAAACACAAAACATTGAGGAGACTACTGAAAGAGGATTCCAAAATCTTCAACCTTATGGCTCATAGATAGAACTGAGTTGGGTGAGGTACTTAATGAGTAGCAAGATGAGCATACTAGCAATAGCAAAATAACTTGCCTAACTGAAAATAATCTAAATTAAAAAATCATTTTAAGATGCTATCTAGTCTAATAGAAAGTTAGGAATACAAATAAAACAGGGGAAAAACCTTGTTGAGTCAAAATCAAAGCAATAATAATTGAGGAAAAGTGTCAGTTGATGGTCTAAGAAATTAATGTAATGAACAAATAATTACTGCTTTTAAAGATAAACTAGAAACTAGCTATAAAAAAAATTATAAACAAAAAATCATGAATAGAAGTTTAAAAATAATGACACTAAATATCACAGGAATTAATGACCCTGGTTAAACAGTTTTAGTGAGGAGACAAACAGGACAATATGAAGAATCAAATTAGCCAGGACAAATATAGACCTAATATAGGCAAATGTACACAGTTTTTCCAAATGCAAGTGGCTAAATTAAAAATGCTGACCACATTTCCATTATCAGTTAATCAACTAATCCAGATAGTCAGAAGAAACTTGATGCAGTATATTGAGCAAACATTAATTGCTGCTACACACACAATGTTGAAGAGGAGTCTGAGATACGAGGAGTGCATGATGCAAGTGAAGTACCTATGGAAAACAGTTTTAAACATATTGAAGGTAATCATATGTATAATGTTTCTCTTATCAAATTTGCTAAGAATAGAAAAAGTAGAGAAAATAGAGCATATAGACCTTATATGAATAGTAAGAGTAATAAAATTTTGCCTTACATGAATAATGATAGATATAATCACAGAAGGTATAATAGATCAGAAAAAGATGCATGCACAGCAGGGAGTTATCCTGCCAGCATATTACAGAATACCCTTATGAAAATGCTAGGGGATAGGCTGAAAACTAATTCCAAATTTAATGGGCCTTTATAAATTTAGGGTCAACAATATTATTAATTATCTGACTTAGTTAAACTTTGAAATAGAGAGTGTACAAATATGACAGGACAATTATATGACTAACATTTGTCTAAAATTAATGTATTTATACAAGATATATTACCCAAGACTTTTTTATATTCAGAAAACGAAATTTTCAATCATTTCAAAAAGTTTGAACAGTTAAATTAATGAGTTAGACTTGGATGCACCTGTGTTACCATTGAGACAATTTAAGTTTATCATAACTAATGGTAGTAAAACAAAATTATTTGCTCAACAGGTATGGTTGATGCAAGATCAATACAGTTTGTGTAGAATAAATATTTTTGATTATGACTGGACTTATTCATGAGGTTATAATAGGATTGGACCTCAAGAATTGGTTCAGATACATTATTGATTATGTGAGTCAAGAATTAATTTTGAAAGGGGAAAGATGTATGTTTAATCAAGAAGTAATTTGTTAACCATACAAGATAATTTTACAGAGTGAAATTTACAGATGAATATATGTGAATGTATTGAGGCAGGTAATAACTTTAATGAAATTATTTTGGTTACTTTGTAAGATATACAGATGCTTTTTTTAAGAATTCTGGTGTAATTCAAGGGTATGTACATAGATATGCTTGGAGGACTATAATCCATTTCAATGAAAAAGCTATCCTATCCATCACCAGTATAAATATAAGATGCAAAAGCAAATTGATCAAATGGTTGAGTGAAAAATTATTAGGCAATGTTCCTTAGCACACAATAGTCAATTAGTTGTCATCTGTAAAAAGGATAGATTCATGCATATTTGCTTAGACATGAAGTTCTTGAATCAGTTAGCAATTTCAGAATGTGATTTCCCTTCTACTGTGCAAGAATTGTTAATTGAATTTAAAGATCTTTTTTACCATTGACTTAACAGCTAGTTATTGCTAGGTATATTTACATGATAACAATTAAAAGTATACTGCAATTAAATACGATTACTCATATGCTTTTGAGAGAATACTTTTTGGACTTGTAAACAGTGGAACAGGTTATCTCATGTTTGGGTAATGTACTATCCAATAAAGTATAATGTAATTGCTTTGAAAAACATCTTGGAGCATTTTCATCATCTACAGACATTTTTGAAGGAGTGTGAAGAAAAACACATTAAAATAAATTTGAAAAAGGGTAGGATAGCTGTTGAGGGGAGAGATTTTCTGGGACACATTGTAGGATTTGATGTGATAAAACCACATCCTGATAAGATTAAATATATTCAGAATTTTACTACTCTGGAAATTAAAAAAGTAATTGTGTTTTTTTTTTTTGTATATGCAATATTTATCATAGATTTTATGAGAATTTTGCTTATGACACTATCCATTTATTAAAATTGTTAAGGAAAGATGACAAATGGAAATGGGCTGAATCATTCAATATAGTTTGGAAGTATACAATTGAATTTTTTAAATACTCTTATATTATCCTAATTTCCAAGAAATATTTTATGCACAAATGAACAGTTATAATCATTCAATAGAGTTTGAAAGAATAAAATTGAATTTGTTAAATACTGTTATATTACCTATTTTATGTGCAGCTTGATAGTGATGGTATGGTCTAGGAGTAGTTATATTCCAACTTGACCATGAAAAGAAACTCATGTCTTGTATTTCTTGAGTAGAATATTGAAGGATGCAGAATTTCATTATATCACCACAACCTTGACTTTTATATGGGTTTTTCAGAAGCTCTGACAGTATTTACTTGAGTCTGAAATAATAGATATTACAGATCAGAAGAATTTACAATTTATCAAATGGAGCTTTCTGAATAGTGAATGGTTAGTTAGATAAAACTTATTTCTTCAACAATTTAATATAACATATAGTACTGTAAATGGAAAGATAATATTGTAGCAGATATTCTAAACAGGATTCATGTTAAAATAGACCCATATCATATAAATGCAGATTTTTTTATCAGAGTCATTTCTTTAAGAGTTGATGACTCAATTGAAGATGTTTTGAAAAATTTATCAGTATTGCAATTACAGGATTCCAAATTGAATGTTATTATTTAATACTTAATTGAAAAGCAGAATCCAGTGCATTTAAGAGAATGATTGATAGTAAAATTATATTGAGATATAAAGTGTTTCCAATTTTTTTTTTTACACTACAAGGTTAGGCAAGGCCATGATCAATTGCAGTGGATATTGATATCCTTATATATCAGAAGTTAATTTATTATATTCATTGTCTTTATGGGCATTATGGGCCCAGAAAGTAGAATATTTTATGCACAGACTATTCTACTGGATATGGCTATATGCATCCATATTGAACAGGCTTATATATTGTGAGATTTGTTTAAGATCAAAGTATACCATCAAATCATATGCTGGTACATTACAACCAATTTTACCTATCTATCCCGATGATGTTTTAGCCATATATTTTTTGGGTCTTTATTGCCATTTAGAATATTTAAGTTTATTCTTGTCACTGTATTTTTTCTAAATTCATGGTTGCATAGCCAGTGATTACAGCTAGTGCAAGCAATGTAATAAAGTGTCTGCATGAATTACAATTTGTATTGATAAGAAAATCTAAGGCTATTTTGACAAACCATGCTACATCATTCCTGCCTAAGGAATGGAAAGATTGGATTGAATGACAAAATATAAACCATATTTTGTGTTTAATTAGGAATCCACAATCTAACTCAAAGAGAGTTATGCAAGTTGGGTAGAGTGTTTAGGGTATTCCTAAAAGGTAATCATCATAATTTGTAAAATAAGTTGAAGGAAGTGGTTAATTATATCAATATAATCCAAAATAAGTCAATTAAATGTACTCCAATGTATCTATGCTTTGTATATAGGAATCTTATGTTAATTATGACCTTTTTAGTCACTATATCTAAAGAAAAAATAAACTATGATAGTGATCCATCAAAAACTAATGAAAATTTAATAGAGATGAGACAGAAACTTCCAGAGGTGGGCATAAGTTTAAAATTTTTTTAAATGTAGATTAAAGTGGAGAAGAATCCATTTTTCTTAGAAACCCCTGAATATGAAAAAGGTACATTCAATACCTGAAGTTTAAAATCAATGGCACCACCCATAAATTTAACTCATTTGGAAACTAATGTGTGATGTGTGGTAAAGTATAATAGAATTAATAAGTAGATTGTATTTTAATTGATGATAATAACCATATATGTTAAAGTGAAATGGGAAATATTTGATCTCCTTTAATAAAATTAAAGTAAGGCCAATCTTAAGCAAAGGGCATTTGAAAATGGTAATATATTGTTATTTTTTTAATTGTTGTGAAGAATTATTGAAAGTTATTAAGAATATTTGATGTAAAAGTTAAAGATTAGACAGTTGAAATATATTCTTGTGCATGATAAAGTAGATGGAATAAAATAGAAGAGGAAATGATTTTTTTTCATGTGTTATAGCATCGGCCGGAAAGTGAACCCACTAACCACCTCTTGAATATGTTCCTATTTCTTTATGTTGTTATAGGTTGCAAGATGATCCTAAATTAGAAATGTTTTAAAATCACACAATGATGTGAAAGTATATTTGCATCATAATTTAAATATTATGAATAATAGAGACCTATGTTTATTAAATATTAGTAAGTATTATTTGGATTTAATTTTGAAGTAGGAGTCTTTAATAATTTTAATTTAGGTTTAGAACCTCTGGAACATAAGCTAATCATGAAAGTTAAAATAATAGCTGTATTTAAAAAAAAGACTATGTTGGAAAAAAGAAATTGAAAGATGCAATATGTGAAAGAATTTTATTGATACTTTGTCATATTGCATTATGAATGCTGGATTAATTGATTTTAATATAGAAGTCTTATGGATAATATATTCTATTGTTTGGGCATGATGATTTTTCAAGATTATATTGTTGATGAAAAAGATTATTAAAAGCAAAGATAAAAAAAACTAATCTCAAGATTATTAATAAAATTTTGCAGTAATTGGCAAGTCATATAGAAAGTAAAAGAATGTAAAGGTATATTTCATGATGGATTGTTGGAAAATATTAGGTAAGAAAATTCTTTGTCTGTTGTTGTCTGTTATGATATCTCTGACATGTTAGTCGTTAGAGATATACTGAAGAAAACAACATGTATATATGAGGGAGATAGAAATGAAGAAATTATTAAGTTTTCATCTTATATTGGCAGAAATACTAATAAAGCATTCGTAGTTTATGATGATCAAATTATTAAATGCTAAAAAAGAGAGATACAGAATAGTCATTTGTATATACTTGGGTAGAAATGTGTTCACAATATAATTTAGAAATAGCAGTAACATTATTGTTGTTAGTTAAAAAAAATATTGATAGTAGCTTAATATTGTATCAAACAAAATTTGATGTAATTTCAGCATTTGAGATAATCGTATTTTTTAAAAGAGTTTTAATAGATAGTGCATTAATGTTTAAGTTTTGAAATGGTTGCTATGATAATGAAATGTTAAAGTAGGGAATGTGTTATCATGGTTACATAAATTAACAATTAATCCAATTTATTTAAGATGTACACATAAATAATAAAATTTATAATCTTAATAAAATTATTATTCTTTTTTTTAATTCTGTGTATTTTCATTTATTGCATTTATAAGTAGTGAATTATAAATATAAAAACGTAATATTTAATGTTCTAAGTGGGTATGTTGTTATGTTTATATGTGTAATATTTAAATTGAAATAATATATATTATAAGTGACGGTTTGCATCTCCTTGTGAGATGTATATGTAATCATACCCAATATGTTGAGCACAAGATATAACACAATGGTGTGACATCTTACTATGTATTTATGTTTCAAGCCCAATGATTCATGGTTTTGAAACTGCAATCATTTAACTATGGTTGCCCACTTGGTCTTCATGTAAGGGCATTATACATGATACAGCAAGTCAGTTATTTGATGATTTAGCTAAGTTTTAGGAAATGGTCCCATGATGATTAATGATAAAGTGGGATGGGGTTCACACCTGCACAAGTTCCCTTATTTCACTTCTTTTGATCCTCGTTATTCCACAGAGTTTAAACTCAGAGAGAATGTACATGTACTCTATTTCAAGGTATGATTATTCCATAGATGATGTGTGCATTAGATATGTGTAAGTGTGATTGATTGGAAAATAGAAAAATCAAATAACAAACAATTAATTTGATTTAATATTTAATATTTAACAAATTGATTTTAATGATGATTGTTATTCATAATTTTTATAACAAAGTGGTGTATGTATTTAATGTTTAATGATTGTATGAGCATGATCATCCTTCATTGTATTTACTAACTATTTCTTATCTCATACATTTAGTCCCTATGTAGGGTCTAGGATCATTTCCCATTCCAATTTAACAAACTCATATTTACATCGAAGACAATTTGAAACTATATTTTAACAATTAACCCTTTGATGACTAAAATTTCATGAAATCATTTGGTCATTAATTTCTACCCTGCCTGTTTATATTTTGTAATCTGTTGAGAATTGTTTATAGATCCTGATCCCCCACCTATTCTGGTGTTGATAGGATGGACCAGTCATTCAAGGGTTAGTCATATGTACTGAATAACAAATCTAACAATTAAATTAATTAACAAACATTGTACATAAAAAATATTGTAACTGTCAAAGTGTGAACACTTAATATTGAATAAGATTGAAGTCTCACCTTTCAAGTCAGTAGACTGATGTACCAATTGGCAAGAGGGTCAGGAGGGAATCTGCCCCTAAATTTTAATATTAAATGAAAAATAAAATAAAAAATGAAATTGATAGCTCCCTTCTTTAGAATAATTAAAAATTGGATGGATTGACTCTCTGTTCTTAAAAAAGAAACCAATTTAACAAACAAAATAAGAATAAAAATATATGGTGCTTCTGTACTAAACAACCAATGAAGAGAAGATAGAGGGACTTTTCACATTCATATCAATATATCAATAACTTGTGAATGTTATTTTGGCAACCATTTACAAAGTTACCGATGCATTGATACAAATATGAAAAGCCCTCCTATCTTTTCTTCATTTCAGGAATAGTACAAAATATTTTTTTTTTAAAAGAACAAAAAAAAGTAAAGATTCCATGAGAAATACTTGTATGAAATCTACACATACACAGATGACCAAGCTTTAACACTTAATTCAATCAATTTGTGTAGTTTCTTTTTGTCCAAAAAAAAAAAAAAACATACCAGGTACACTTTTTGCAAGATTTATCAGCAGGTTGGTGGAAAACATAATTTTTGGATCTATCTCTCAAAAGTCCATGTTGTCAGTCCCCCCGAAAAGAGATGTAACCCAAAGTAATAAATAAAAACTACCAAATGTTACAGATACATAAAACAATCACTAAATTATAATTTTATTAAATAATATTTACAAAAACAAATAAAATATACATTGATGCTATTTACACTGTAATAAAGAACAGTAATTAATTACATTCAAACAAACCAATTGAATTTTCAGTTGACCACAGCCAATTGACACAAATCTTCCCTCCAAAATGAAAGCCTGGCAAGATTTTGAAGAAAAATTGACATACTTATTTTATAGCATTTAAAAAAAAAAACAAGTAATTCTGATCAATAAATAAATTGATATAAATAATCAAAAATTTTCAACCAATTTTCATGCAGGCGGAAAGCAAAATTTTCAGAAAACTATTCTTTTTTAGGAAATGCACCAAACAATCAATTGTCAAGAAACATATTTGACCTGTTGGTGAAAAAAGGCTTTGGTCAATTGTCAAACATGAAATAACACTAATCCAAGCAGATTTTGGGGTTAAAAAAGTTTTTGTATCAATAAAGCCAAATAATCCTGATCAAACATCACAAGATTTATTTTCCTTCAGTCACAATATTACACATGTGAAAAGGCCTTCTAGCTTTTCTTCATTGAATGTTTAATACACAAGAGAAACTCTAAAGAAATCCAAGTAGAGTTTGGAAAAAAAAGTTTTGGACAAATATATTTTTAAAAAAAGTTTTTGCAATAGCAGTTTTGAAAAAGAAAATCATGTTTTGCAATAGACATCACAAGGTTTATATTGTTTCAATCATAATATTACACATGTGAAAAGGTCCCCTATCTTCTCATCATTGATTGTTTAGTACACAAATACCAAATATATAAATCAAATAATTTAATATATCCAGCACACAGTTCTTCTTTTCAAAATAGTTCATATATATCTAATATAGAAATAAAACAAACTAACTCCTTCTTTTTAAAATTTGATTTATTATGACTATAATCATGAAAAAGAAATCTGACGTTTCAACTATTTTTTTATAGTCTTTTTCAAGGCACACTAAAATAAAATATATATATACACAATAAATATCACATATTCCAAAAAAAAAAAAAAAATTAAATTAATTAAAAATTACAAAATATATCCATAACCAAAATTTTCTTTTTTTTTACCTTATCTCACTCCCCTTTCCTATTACAATCACAACTTAAACACAACTAATTCCGTTTTAAAATTCTATATATATCAAATAAAAACTTTTAATTAAAAACCTATTATTTTCTTTTATCTTTTTCTATTAACATCCTATTTAATTTTGGTT
>JAQFVV010015790.1:0-11357 GCA_028023455.1 Epiperipatus broadwayi
GAAAATATAACAGATATTTCCACATATTTGCATATATATATATATATATATATGAAAAACAAAAACAAATTTTATATACGTAAACTTATTATCGCTTGTATTTACTGATCAATAGATGGAGTTTACCAAGACCTCCAAACAAGCGTATTTTTGTTTACATAAACATCAGTCAAACTCACTATCTCTTTCATTACTTCCACTCTCAGATCAGCTGATTTCAAGCTGATTTCCTGATGATAGCAAATCAGCTTGAAATCAGCTGATCTGAGGGTGGAGCCAACAAAAGAGACAGTGAATTCTGACTCTGACGTTTATGTAAACAAAATACAGTTGTTTGGAGGTCTTGGTAAAGCTCCATCTATTGATATATATATATATATATAAATTTAATGTTAATAATCTATTATAAACAGTCTTTAAATCTTCAGAAGTACTTTCAGTTAATTTCTTAAATCTGCCTCAACTGCCATTAAATTAAAAAAAAAAAAAAACCAAAGCAGAAGCAAATGTCATCAATTCAAATCCCATGAATCTCCTATTTTAATGTTATCAGCTTGTCTATTTATTAAATGCATTTTATTCCTACTTATAAAAATTATCTTTTATTTTTTCTTTTATTATGATTTCTCTCTTCATGAAAAATTTTCATACTTTCAATATCAAATTTTAATTTATGCTTCCATGTTTTTTCATGATTAAAGAAAACTGAAGCAGTCATTAAATCACCATTATTCTTACATTTTAGATTCTTATATAAAAAGTCATGCTCCTTTAATCTCTTCTCAATGCTGTGCCTCGATTCACCATATATATGACAACATACAGTCACAAAAAATTGATATATGATATTATTTTTCTGCTTAATTAAAGAGGCATTTTTATAAGTACAAATAAAATGTATTTAATAAATAGACAAGCTGCTAACATTAAAATATGTGATTCATGGGATTTGAATTGATGACGTTAATTTTTGTATTTAATAGCAGTTGAGGTAGGTTTAAGAAATTAACCAAAAGTATTTCTGCAGATTTAAAGACTATTTATAATAGTTTATTACCATTAAATTTATTATTTTTATTATAATTATAATTTTGTTTTAATTAATGGACATTATATATATATATATATATATATATATATATATATATATATATATATATATATATATTTAAGTTCCAACCAGTAACCACCTAAACATTCACAGTAAAACATAGTAATCAACATTTCTCACTGCTGTCAAGGCAACCTTAACACCTTTTAATAGCAAGAATGGAATTATATATATACACCTAGGTCTCTTTTTATGCGGACTTATTTAACACGATTTTGAAGTTACACAATTCATGTTTCTCCGGAAGTCGAAATACTGTTCCTCATATAAATATCCATAAAAACACCCCCCCCATTCAATAACGTCTAGCGTGATTCAGTCTAATTGGAAACGCAATAAAGTTGTGATTCGTTAAAAATGAAAAATAAAATCATATTTTTGATTTTTAGTATTGATGGATTTAAATAAAATGTTATATCGTCTTATTTAAATTTTTTTTTTATCTGTCTCAATAAAAAAAAAAAAAAAAGAAATTAATTATCCAATCATTAAAAAGAAAAGAAAAAGGATACTTGAGTTAAACTGAGGCAGTATTCAAATTAGACACGTCGTTGAAGAAAGAAGAAATTTTTTCTCTCTATCGTTTTACACAGAGGGCTTTAACAAGACGTGAAAATCAAAATAAAAAGTTTTACTAGAGAAATTATCATGAAACTGGAATAAATTAAGTGCTTCAATCTCTCCACGCTACACCATGACTTTCTATTAATGAAATAGCCTGCCTTCGTTTGAATAAAATGGACCGTAAAACTGGAAGGTAACTTTTATAAAATATTAAAACATAAGTCTCAAATATTACAAAATGAATTATTGTATAAGCTATAAATGCTTGACTGCTTATAAGGTTCTTACCTTAAATGAATTATTGTATAAACTATAAATGCTTGACTGCTTCTAAATGAAATGCTCTATAAACAAAAATTTGTTGAGTTCAAATGTCTACCAATCAGTAATAATTCAAAAATGATGAAATACTGTATAAATCACAAATATTTGGATATTTCTGGGTTTCTTGTAATGTGATAAAGTTTATGTGTAAAAATATGCTTCTACATTGGCTAAGTTATAAATGCCTCAATTATCAAATGATAAATGCTCTATAAATGATGAATACTCTATAAATCATGAATATTTAAATGCTTCTAAACTTATTATAATGTAATAAAGTTTATGTGTAAAAATATGCTTCTACATTGGCTAAGTTATAAATGCCTCAATTATCAAAGGATAAATGCTCAATAAACCAAGAATTGTTGAGCTCAAATATTTATTAGTCAATAATGATTCATTAAATGAACAAATGAATCATTGTATAAACCATAAATGCTTTGCTGCTTTTAATTATCTTCTCTCAAGTGAATTCAAAATGAACTGTTAACTGAATTCGGAATGAATAATTATTAAATCAGAGTAATCACAAGCTTCTTCTCATAAAAAAAAAATTAATGAACTATCATTGAATTAGGATTTTCATAATTATCTTCTCTCCAGTGAATTCAAAATGAACTGTTAACTGAATTCGGAATGAATAATTATTAAATCAGTATAATCACAAGCTTCTTCTCATAAAAAAATTAATGAACTATCATTGAATTAGGATTTTCATAATTATCTTCTCTCAAGTGAATTCAAAATGAATTGTTAATTAAATTCGGAATGAATTATTACTAGACCAGAATGTTTACAAGTTTATTCTTTAATTGTTATCTAATAAATTTTTGTTACTAAAAATTAAATTGGTTGTCCAGTTATCCAATTCTATTTTGTTTATCTATCACATCACTCATCAATTATAGCACTAGTTCATGTGAGAATCTCATGTTCTCTGAGCTACGTCTGACATAACTTGACCTAGGCCAGTCAGGTTGTAGTGAGATGGAACTCTAATGGCGCTGTTTGGAAAACCAAACATATAAATGTTTAGATGTTTCTAGTCTCTATTGTACTACATCCTCTGATGAGCAGGAAACATTGTTGTAGGTGCTAATAACATCTGCACTAGGAATGTCAATTGATAATTCCTTCCTACAGCATGCTCATCAGAAAATTATTACAACTGATGTAATAAAACGCGTATGAAGGTCCAGTTACATTTGTCGTCCAACTGTGAGGCTTTACCTGATAAACTATTTTTAGTTCTCCTGTTACATTTGTCGTCCAACCTGTGAGGCTTTACCTGGCTAACCTACCTGTGGGCTCTGCTTACATTTGGCACTCAGAATGTAGCTCCAGTTACATTTGTCTTTCAACTGTGAGGTTTTATTCAGCTAGCCTAACCATAGGCACTTATTACATTGCCACCTTACTATGAAGTCCGATCTAGTCAGCTCTACCATAAGCATAAGCAGATCACGACTCTGTGATATGAACAGTGCATATGATGTAGTGATGTAAGTTGTTCAGGAAGGATAAAGAAATAAAAGCTTAAAAGAAAGGTAAACTAAAAAATGAATGGTATAATGAATGAAACGGGTATTTCAAAGAAGATGGAGTAGGGTCATGGTGTGGATGGAGAGAGAAGCTTACCGATTTAGAAAACAAAGGAAAAATGGTAAAACATAGAAGCTCAGAAAACAGAAGAGATAGTTACATTAGCCCAGATATTGGAAATTATAAAAGCAGGCCAAAAGAAAGGAGAAGAAGATAACAAAAAAGAGACAAGCAAAGAGAAGAAGATATCAAACAGAGAGAAGAAGATAAAAAACAAATTATGGAAGCAGTGGAAAAACAGAATGAAAAGTTCAACCAGTTAATAAAAGAAATAACTCAGTCTAAAAATTTGGATGAGGAGGAAACTTTGAAATTTCCAACCAAAGATATTTTAAAGGAATCACAAATTGAATATCCTATTACTGATGAAGCAAAATTTGAGATTGTTAAAAAGGAAGAAATTGAAATTACAAAAAGTGATCTTAAAATTGTCAGTCTACCTTCAGGAAAACTTCTGATTTTGGAATATACGTCTAAAATTGAAAATAAAGAAACAGTATATACAGAAGCTCAGAATGAGAGTGTATCAAATACAGTAAAAGAGTTTCAAATGGATGAAAATGAATCTAATAAAGCAAAATTAGAATCCTCTGATCTTCAAGAAGATGAAAAACGTGAAAATGAACATAATCAAAATATAACAAAGGGACTGTCCAATATAGAAGAAAATGTTTCAGAAAAATTGTCTGATATATGCTATGAAATAGTAACAGAGATAGAGAAAGAAACCATAAAATGGAAAGAAAAGTGTGTTAGTCCTCAACCATATGTAAAAATTATGAACAAAAGCTTAATAAACTCAAATCAAAAATTGAGTACAGAAAAGGAAAATATAAAGACTGTTATTAAAAATATAGTTGCTTACGCAGGAAAAGACACTAAAAAGGAATCTGAAAACTCAGGATTTATAAGTGTGAAAGAAATTAAGCAACAAGAAACTTTTATAAATACTAAAAAATAATTATTGTGGCAGAAGAACCACTTAAAAAGGAACTTTTATGTAAAAATGAAATACCACCATGGAAGAGGAACAGGAGAAAATTTACAGATGGTGTTCATGGTCCATATCGGACACGTATAATTAGAAGATCAAACAGTAACAAGGATCTCCAAAGAAAATACAGAAATGAAGAAGCAAGACACCACAGTAATGTTGAACATGATAAATTTTCAACAAAGAGACAATCCAGAAGTATGTCACCTCATAATATAAAAGAGGACTATAGGAGAACTGACCATGACCCTCAGTTCCCCAAACCGGGTTGCAGTTATGATTCAGAATAAAGTAGAGATAGCTGATGGAGAAAGTTTGTGAGTGTGATGTAGTGATGCATGAACTTGTATTTTTCATGTTGAGATGGTGGATGATTGAGCAGAGCTGCTTGGATGCATTGTGTTATGATGCTCGAAGTATATGCTCAGCACTATCCCGACCTGGATGTTGTGCTCCAAGAGTAGTCCAGCAGTGCGTATATATAGGTCTCATGTATAGGCCTTGGTCTCATGGATAGGCCAAATGATAGCCCCTAAGACTCACTGGAGCTGAGCAGGGTTGGCTGAATGCCAAATTGATTTTTTTCTCTGGCTCCTATTCTTGGTTGGATGATGCTTCTAGGTACAAGAGAGGTAGTGCTTAAAAATGAGATATTTTCTCGTGACGTCATGAGGCGGTGTGTACTGGTAGTTTGTGCTTGGCCATCTATTTGTCCCGGCATTGGAGGCTATGGTTCATGTATTCACTTTTCCAGCTCATCTTACCCATTCATCAGCATATCTAAAACCAGGCAGTACTGAGAAATAATGTGTATAGTATGTGGAATGAAATCGTACTTCCAGGCGATTTCATCCCAAAACTTGGTGAGGGGTAATGAGACAGGAATACTGTTCCTCATATAAATATCCATAAAAACACCCCCCCCCCATTCAATAACGTCTAGCGTGATTCGGTCTAATTGGAAACGCAATAAAGTTGTGATTCGTTAAAAATGAAAAATAAAATCATATTTTTGATTTTTAGTATTGATGGATTTAAATAAAATGTTATATCGTCTTATTTAAATTTTTTTTTTATCTGTCTCAATAAAAAAAAAAAAAAGAAATTAATTATCCAATCATTAAAAAGAAAAGAAAAAGGATACTTGAGTTAAACTGAGGCAGTATTCAAATTAGACACGTCGTTGAAGAAAGAAGAAATTTTTTCTCTCTATCGTTTTACACAGAGGGCTTTAACAAGACGTGAAAATCAAAATAAAAAGTTTTACTAGAGAAATTATCATGAAACTGGAATAAATTAAGTGCTTCAATCTCTCCACGCTACACCATGACTTTCTATTAATGAAATAGCCTGCCTTCGTTTGAATAAAATGGACCGTAAAACTGGAAGGTAACTTTTATAAAATATTAAAACATAAGTCTCAAATATTACAAAATGAATTATTGTATAAGCTATAAATGCTTGACTGCTTATAAGGTTCTTACATTAAATAAATTATTGTATAAGTTATAAATGCTTGACTGCTTATAAGGTTCTTACCTTAAATAAATCATTGTATAAGTTATAAGTGCTTGACTGCTTATAAGGTTCTTACCTTAAATGAATTATTGTATAAACTATAAATGCTTGACTGCTTCTAAATGAAATGCTCTATAAACAAAAATTTGTTGAGTTCAAATGTCTACCAATCAGTAATAATTCAAAAATGATGGAATACTGTATAAATCACGAATATTTGGATATTTCTGGGTTTCTTGTAATGTGATAAAGTTTATGCGTAAGAATATGCTTCCACATTTGGCTAAGTTATAAATGCCTCAATTATCAAATGATAAATGCTCTATAAATGATAAATACTCTATAAATCATGAATAATTAAATGCTTCTAGACTTATTATAGTGTAATAAAGTTTATGTGTAGGAACATATTTCTACATTTGGCTAAAATATAAATGCCTCAATTATCAAATGATAAATGCTCTATAAATGATGAATACTCTATAAATCATGAATATTTAAATGCTTCTAAACTTATTATAATGTAATAAAGTTTATGTGTAAAAATATGCTTCTACATTGGCTAAGTTATAAATGCCTCAATTATCAAAGGATAAATGCTCTATAAACCAAGAATTGTTGAGCTCAAATACACATTAGTCAATAATGATTCATTAAATGAACAAATGAATCATTGTATAAACCATAAATGCTTTGCTGCTTCTAATTATCTTCTCTCAAAATTAATTCAAAATGAACTGTTAACTGAATTCCGAATGAATAATTATTAAATCAGAGTAATCACAAGCTTCTTCTCATAAAAAAAAATTATTGAACTATCATTGAATTAGGATTTTCATAATTATCTTCTCTCCAGTGAATTCAAAATGAACTGTTAACTGAATTCGGAATGAATAATTATTAAATCAGTATAATCACAAGCTTCTTCTCATAAAAAAATTAATGAACTGTCATTGAATTAGGATTTTCATAATTATCTTCTCTCAAGTGAATTCAAAATGAATTGTTAATTATAAAAGGATAAGTTATTACTAGACCAGAATGTTTACAAGTTTTATTCTTTAATTGTTATCTAATAAATTTTTGTTACTGAAAATTAAATTTGAACAATTATCCAATTCTATTTTGTTTATCTATCACATCACTCACTGATTATAGCACTGGTTCATGAGAATCTCATGTTCTCTAGGCTACGTCAGACATAGCTAAGGCCAAGGCCGGTCAGGTTGTAGTAAGACAGAACTCTAATGGCGCTGTTTGGAAAACCAAACATATAAATGTTTAGATGTTCCCAGTCTCTATTGTACTACATCCTCTGATGAGAAGGAAATATTGTTGTAGGTGCCATTAACATCTGCACTGGGAATGTCAATTGATAATTCCTTCCTACAGCATGCTCATCAGAAAATTATTCCACGACTGACGCGTAATAAAACGGTTGTATGGCGCGGTCCGGTTACAATATATATATATATATATATAAGTTCCAACCAGTAACCACCTAAACATTCACAGTAAAACATAGTAATCAACATTTCTCACTGCTGTCAAGGCAACCTTAACACCTTTTAATAGCAAGAATGGAATATATATATATACACCTAGGTCTCTTTTATGCGGACTTATTTAACACGATTTTGAAGTTACACAATTCATGTTTCTCCGGAGAGTCGAACTCCAATAATGCGATATTACTTTAAATAATAAATTTCACAAACTTACTTATATTGAAAGTAATAGCACATTATTGGAATTTGACTTTCATCTTAGTAATTTCAATATTTTCAGTGCTTTATAATAGTAAGATTTTATGCAATAATGAAATTAAAATCATGATTTCCACATTTTATGTATACACACATTAAATTTTACAAGATTATAATGTAAATTTGTTCACACATTGTGTGTGTTAATTTTGCATTTTAAATCATATTCTGCTTTTGCTTTTAAAAAGAAGCAGTAATCAATTATTAATCATTTAGTGTCCGCAAGTTTATTTTTAAAAGGTGAGTAATAGCAGTGGGCACAATTAAATTTGACAATTGAAAATTAAAATCTGATTTTTAATTGTAATTAACAATTTAAAAATTACTTACAGTGACTTGAAATTAATGTGATGTAAAATGAAATTTGATTTTTAAACGGAATTGAAAATTAAAAAATTAAAGACAAAAATAAGAATTTAATTTTTAGTTGTTAGTTTTAATTAAATTTTTCCCAGCAGTGGTGAATAAATGTCTTTTTATTATCATAAGTCTAAGTTCATAAACAATTAATAAAATCATCATCTCAAAGATTAATTACTAATTACTTTGTCAACAGAAAACTATTAACACAATATATGAGAACTTGGTGCTAGTTGTATTTCCTCTTGTGAAGAATCTATTTTTCACCAGTTTATAAAACAGAAACTGTTTATCAGCAAATATCGGTAATAATTAAAATGTGTATAAAAAATGTAAATTCGTACTGTAAATTATGCATAAAAATATATTATTTTTGAATAAAATTAAATAATACAGTTAAAAAAAGTTTGTCTTGTATCAATTTTTTTTAAATTTGAGAATTTTTATTAGTCATATTTTATTTCCTTATTTTTTTTTTTTTTTTGTTAATTTTAAAGTAAATTGTACATTGGTGCTTTAACCAATGCAAGTTTTGAAAAATCACAATCTGTTTCCTCCTTTCAGGTAAGTTACTACGACTATTTTAACGCGATTTTAGTTTGTGTTGTTTTCTGAGGAACCTATCTATCGCGTAAAACAAAGGCCAGGTATTAATATATATATATATATATAAACAAACAGTATAAATGGGACCAGTTATAGATATGAAAGCTAAAAGATAAAGGCTCTAAGAAATATAAATTAAATCAAAATCTAAAAAGATTAAAATGACTTTAATGAAAAAATTTTTGATCATCTGGTTTTTCTAAGTTTCTAATCCTCCTGCCCCCTACAATAACAAAATGAACATGAACTAATAGAATATTACTCACTCAGGAACAGGATGTAATAAGATTTTTAAGACAGTAGCCTGACTTTTAATCAGCTAATATATGTCTAGAATAATATAATTTAAACTATATAATAATGAATTCTTATTTATTCACTTTCACCCTTACTTAAATAAAATAAATAAGATTTACCACTTTTAATTTTGTACTAGTAATATAATACTTTATATATATCATGTATAAATAACTCATAAATGAAGTTGATAAAACAATAATGAATAAACTCAATATGTGATATTAATTATCTGATGGTTAAAATTCGTTGTGATATTAAACTATAGACATAAATTGATAATCAGAGGAAAATCAATATTTACATTCGTTTACGAAGTATGCAACATTCACGAAGATTTAGTGTTTATTCGGGATTGACATTATATTAATATAAAATCTAATTAACTTTATTCAAAATAATAAATTATTGATTAATTGCAATTTTGAATAACCGTTCTAATTTTTTCTTTAATTATATATAGATTTACAACACTTATTCCTAACTGAACACATACATATATACATTAAATATCCTTTTAAATAAATAATTAATGAAATTTAAGTGAAATTGAAAAGTGGTAGAGTGATGAAATACATAATATCCATGATACACGTTTATTTAAAATCCAATATCTGCTGGGTTACCACACATCTGTGGAAGGTTAACTAAAGTCCTAACGCTATACTTTTAATTCATATGATTACCATTTCTTATGCTTTCTCATGACTGTTTTAAACCAGGCAAGAAACTCTCCATATACAATAATGTCCAGTCAGTGCAAGCCAGAGTAATCAATGGATGTCAGAAAGCACATGCATAAAATCCCTATCTAGTGCCTAGTAATCCAATATTTAAAAACTAAAATTCAGGTGCAGTGCTGCTCAGATCCAAGGCTCCTCAGTGACAAAAGTCTAGAAAACCGAACCTAGGCTGGGAAAATTGGATGAGTAGGCACTGAATCAGAGGGGCTATTCACGAGCCTTCTGGCATCCATTGATCTACACTTAATTGCCCTAAATGCAATTTCAACATGGAAAGTTTGGCTGCGTAACTATAAAATTCCTTAATAATAAATCATTAATATAATTTTTAATTCATCAGTATTAATTGTTTTAATCCTATTTATGCCAATATACATATTATTTCAAATTTAAATGTATACTTGTAGTTTAAAACGAGCCAAAACTCTCTGTCCGCATTGCCACTCATTGCAAGCCAGAGTAATCAATGGATGCCAGAAGACCCGTGCATAAAATCCCCATAATTGTGGCAATACATGTTGAAGGTTTTCCCCCTTTAATAACTGTTATTAGCAAGCATTAGAAATGGTGATGGTATGATGCTTGTAGTTTCGTTGTAAGCAAATAAATACTTTATATGGTGGCATTAATTGCTATTTCATTGTTATTGATCCTTAATTTGAAAATAGACTTACATTTTAAAGTAGTTGTTAACTTTCCTCATTAGCTATTTATGTTAGCTTTCTCTTCAACATATAAGTTTTTAAGTATAACTTTCCTTGTCCTTTATAATAAAAGAAAACTATTTATTGTTACAAAGCTTTTCTTTTTGAAATCAGCAATATCTACGTAAGAAAAGAACATATTTTTCAAAAAGAATGAAAATAAGAACTTTTCTTTTAATAATCTGATTATTTATCTCCTTTTGTTTCTTAGTGACATAAAAAGTTCATCCCTGATATACAAATATGATTCATTCAAAAGCATTGCTTTATAAAATTTACTAGGCAATTATTAATATATAGGGTATATGAGCACAGACTTTCACATGACCCCACCGCTCTCACTCTCTATCTAATAACACTGATACATTTAAACGCATATATGTTGAAAAGATAAATAATCACCAATATACGTATTTCCTGCTAAACAAGCAATCATCAGTTGGTCCAGACTATCATCACTACACATATATACTATAAGTTCTCATATATATATTAAGATAGACAATCTTCTTACTTTAATGGACAGGCTTCAATCTACTCCACACTCCAACTCTTCAACCGTCCATCCAATTGAAAATCTGATTAGGGAATGCTCAAAGGCCACCCTGAGGCCGAGATTATTGTCACACCCATGTTGACCTAAGGTCAATCTGAACCCCACATGTACAGGACATAATATATTTAATACATATGCAAGGGATGGGACAGCATATCTACAATGTAATAACTGAAACACAGGCTTGTTATATAACAAGCCTGTGCTTCAGT
>JAQFVV010015791.1:0-11343 GCA_028023455.1 Epiperipatus broadwayi
CAACAATAGAACGGTTACAATATATATATATATATATATTAACAAAGTTAATCTCTATGAAAGTGAAATATTTTATGCATTTTACCAAAAAAAAAAAAACTCACCATGTATATCGAAGTAGTATAATGAATGTAATTCGTTAAAGGATCCACCATCTATAGTTGTAATTTTGTTTGAATTTAAGATCAGTAATTCTAATTCTTTTAGTTCAATGAAATCTGAATTTTGAATGTGGGTAATTTTATTATTTCGTAATTCTAACTGAATTATTTGTGGTACATGACGGAAAGCTGTTCTTGGCACTTCAGTAATTGATGTGTGCTGAATAATTAGTCTTATAATGTGACAGCGAACTCCTTCAAGAGCATCAGGATGTATATATTTGATCTCAGATCCTTCTATGACAATATTTTGAACAATAATCTTACCAAATGCTCATCCAGGAAAAGTCTCCATATCCCTAGTTCGAATGGACAACCAATTTAGTTTCATTGGTCTTCTGATGTATAGTTTAACTTCATCCATTGAGCTAATTTCATTGCAGTACACTCTCAATGGACCATGACATCTGCAGTTTACACCCCGTATACCTTTTGGACACTTACCTTTAAATTCTTGTTCATGACACACACAAGAAGAAATTATAGCCACAATGATTACAAAAAGTGGATTCATGGTCATTATCTAACAATTAAAAAAAAGATTAATTGCAAGTTAAATGTTTATTCAAAGTGTAATGGATTTTAAATATTTTATATGTGATTTAAAATATCAGCATATAATATATTAATTAAAAATTAAATATGTCAAATGAATGCAAACAAGGAATTTATACTAGAATGGCAGTCTTTATTAGGTTCATTACTGTATATATATATATATAATTAAAATAATATTTTTAACGGTTTATAAACAATTACAAACAATCTTAAAATCCGCAGAAGTAATTGTTTATAAACCGTTAAAAATATTATTTCAATTATAATTTACAATATTGTTTTTAATTAACGGATATTTTATTTATTTTATATATATATATCCATAACTATATATATATATATATATATATATATATATATATATATAACATGACACAAATTGTGTACCTTTCTTTTAAGCTTGTATTAAAATGTTCAGTAAATGGAGATTTTACTAGCTCCAAACAAGCTTTAATTACAAGTACTGAAAGAGAAAGAATTAAATCATACGCTGAAAACCCAGCATTCCACTGACATGACCCATAAGCTTGAAACAAATTGGTCTGGAGATAGGTACATTCCAATAGAGATTTTGATTTTTTTTCTGTTTTGCACTTATAATTAAAGCTTGTTTGGAACTAGTGGTAAACTCCATGTAGTGAACACACACATATATATCATGAAATCTGCAATAATCTCCACTAAAATTTTAAATTTTGATTTACAAATTTATAGCAATCATGACATTAACAATAATGTATAATATATTGTAAATCATTTATTAATTAAAAATCACAATTCCAGATATGTATTTTTAAATTATTACAATAATGACACACATGCATATTAACTGTTTTAAAGATATACAAAAAAGGACTGATAAAATGAAAATCACTCAAATACCTCTATATAAATAAGATTTAATATTTCAACTAGTATATTGAATTTCATCAGAATGCACAGCAAAATGGTTACTCCAATAATTTAAACATTATAAACATAAAAAATTAGAAGCATGCACATATCTAAATTAATTCCTATAGGTTAAAATATCTTTCTTTTTTAAAAAAAAAAAAAAAAAAAAAACTTTTCATAGAAAATGACTTTCTTTTATAACACATCCTTTTGCACCATTCTTATCAATCAATCAACTGATAAATATATCATATTTATTCTTTTAAAACAACAAAAAAGCTGTAATTACATTATTATAAAATTGTTATAAAATGCTTACAAAATTTTTCAAAACCTTACTAAAACAAAAAATTATTTTAGAAACACAAATTTAAAAACAACATTAATACATGCATGTACAACATAAATGACTCTTTACAAAAACTTTGTGCAAATTAATTACTAAAAAATTTCCGAAAATACCCTTCAATAAAAGTTACTTAATTTTAAAAAAACCTTATATATATATATGTTAAAACGAAGATTTGCACGGGTTAATCATATAAAACATATATATATATATATATATAAAAAAACACAAGTTAAAAAACATGCTAACGCTTGTATTTATGATAACAGATGGTGTTCTACCAAAAACACCATCAAGCGTAGTTTTCTGTTTACATAAACGTCAGAGCAAGTATTCACAATCTCTAACTTTAATTCCACTTTCAGATCATGATTTCAAGCTATTTGCTATCGTCAGTGAAAGACAGGATTAAGAAGCTAGATCTAAACACGAACTCTGAGCATTTATGAAACAGGTTCTATTCAATTTGCAAGCGTGAATCTTTTAGACATGTTAATGTCTTCAAACTCAGCATAGCAAGCCAGATAGCTACATGGGTCTGATCACAGTTCAGCATCACCACATAGTAGAAGCCTCTGCAATATACATCATTGCAAGAAAGACCTCAATGATGTATATTGCAGAGGCTTCTACTATGTGGTGATGCTGAACTGAGACCAGACCCATGTAGCTATCTGGCTTGCTATGCTGAGGTTGAAGACATTAACGTGTCTAAAAAATTCACGCTTGCAAACTGAAGAGAAACTGTTTTATAAATGCTCAGAGTTTGTGTTTAGATCTAATTTCTTATTCCTGTCTTTCACTGATGATAGCAAATAGCTTGAAATTATGATCTGAAAGTGGAATTAAAGTTAGAGATAGTGAATACTCGCTCTGACATTTATGTAAACAGAAAACTATGATTGACGGTGTTTTTGGTAGAACACCATCTGTTATCATAAATACAAGCGCTAGCAAGTTTTATAACTTGTTTTTTTTTTGTTTTTCATAAAAGTATCTTTGAGGACTTTCTTGCAATGATGTATATTTCTAGAGGCTTCTACTATGTGGTGATGCTGAACTGAGATCAGACCCATGTAGCTATCTGGCTTGCTATGCTGAGTTTGAAGACATTAACATGTCTAAAAAATTCAAGCTTGCAAGCTGAATAGAAACTGTTTCATAAATGCTCAGAGTTTGTGTTTAGATCTAGTTTCTTATTCCTGTCTTTCACTGACAATAGCAAATAGCTTGACATCATGATCTGAAAGTGGAATTAAAGTTAGAGATAGTGAATACTCACTCTGACATTTATGTAAACAGAAAACTATGCTTGATGGTGTTTTTGGTAGAATGCCAAATGTTATCATAAATACAAGCATTAGTAAGTTTTCTAACTTGTGTTTTTTTGTTTTTCATAAATGTACCTTTGAGGTCTTTCTTGCAATGAAGTATATTGCAGAGGCTTCTACTATGTGGTGATGCTGAACTGAGATCAGACCCGTGTAGCTATCTGGCTTGCTATGCTGACTTTGAAGACATTAACATGTCTAAAAGATTCACGCTCGCAAGCTGAAATGAAACTGTTTCATAAATACTTAGAGTTTGTGTTTAGATCTAATTTCTTATTCTTGTCTTTTACTGACGATAGCAAATAGCTTGAAATCATGAACTGAAAGTGGAATTGAAGTTAGAGATAGTGAATACTTGCACTGACGTTTATGAAACAGAAAACTACGCTTGACAGTGTTTTTGGTAGAATACCATCTGTTATCATAAATACAAGCATTAGCAAGTTTTTTAACTGGTGTTTTTTTGTTTTTCATAAATGTACCTTTGAGGTCTTTTTTGCAATGATGTATATTGCAGAAGCTTCTACTACATGGTGATGCTGAACTGAGATTAGTTTCAAGACATTAACGTGTCTAAAAGATTCACGCTTGCAAGCTGAGTAGAAACTGTTTCATAAATGCTCAGAGTTTGTGTTTAGATCTAGTTTCTTATTCCTGTCTTTCACTGACGATAGCAAATAGCTTGAAATCATGATCTGAAAGTGGAAATAAAGTTACAGATAGTGAATACTCACTCTGACCTTTATGTAAACACAAAACTATGCTTGACGGTGTTTTTGGTGAAACACCATCTGTTATCATAACCACAAGCTTTAGCAAGTTTTTTAACTTTTGTTTTTCATAAATGTACATTTGAGGTCTTTCTTGCAATGATGTATATTGTAGAGGCTTCTACTATGTGGTGATGCTGAACTGAGATCAGACCCATGTAGCTATCTGGCTTGCTATGCTGAGTTTGAAGACATTAACATGTCTAAAAGATTCAAGCTTGCAAGCTGAATAGAAACTGTTTCATAAATGCTCAGAGGTTGTGTTTAGATCTAGTTTCTTACTCCTGTCTTTCACTGACGATAGCAAATAGCTTGAAATCATGATCTGGAAGTGGAATTAAAGTTAGAGATAGTGAATACTTGCTCTGACGTTTATGTACACCGAAAACTACACTTGATGGTGTTTTTGGTAGAACACCATCTGTTATCATATATATATATATATATATATATATATATATATATATATATATTAAATGGTATGCACCCTCTCAACAAGATAAGTTAAGGCAGTCACATCTCATTATAGTCAGATATTAGGTCTTCATATAGGATGCCACAAATGATGTGATTTAATTTTGATATACAACTATATTTCTCCCAATAAATAACTTATTATTAATAAATTTTATATCTAAACCACATCAAATCAATTTTCACCTTCATTAACTTTACAGTTATGCTCAGATTTCGGACTCAAGGAAGTTTAACAATTTACTTTCTTCAGGGGTTCCTATCAATATTCTAAATTAATATTAATAACAAATCTCACTGACTCTTTAAATTAAAGAAAACAAAATTCAAGTCTTCATTTAATTTAATATAAAAAACATAATTATTTATTTAACAATTAAATAACTTAAATTTTACAATATATAAAAATTATTTATATATCTACCCCCTTATATTAAAAATATAAATATTTTATTTACTTACAGTAGATATATTTTCTAATCTATAACACTACTTATACAAAATATAAGTATCCAAATATTAAGAATTTTATATTAACACTATTCTAAAATAATTAGATTATACAAATAATATTCCAATCATTTGTATATAATACCTTCATTCGTTAAAATGATTGTCTGTAATTTATATTTATTAATATAAAAATATATACTTCACAACAATGTTAATCATTTATTCACTTCATACATTAGGTTATTACATTATTTGGATTAGTATAAACAATGTAGTGTCCTGTCATACAAAATAATAGTATATGGATTTAAAAATTATTTCATCTCTTATCTTCATGTTCACTATATCCCTTTCCCATATTAACATTTCTTAACCTATATTTAAATCTTTATTAATCATAAATAAAAATATCTTAAATTATTAATTCTCCCTTATTATTCATAAGAAATGAAAACGATGATAAAGGAAATGAAAGTAACTTTCCCTAATATAATTTTCAACAATTTAAATGGTATTTATAAAAGTTAATACAATAATCTCAGATGTTCCTCTTGAATGAAAATCTTTTGAAGATGCAATCCTTGATTCCTTTGTTGTTAGACATTAAAGAAAATAATATGATATCCTAAGTTGATGTTTAGTTTCCTCTTTATATGTAGATTTCACCTTCTTAATACACAGTTTCTTTATTAAAAATTATAATTCAATTTTGAAGATCTAACTTTTATATAATCTTATAGGCATTTGGGAAAATATGTTATTCACACACACACACACACACACACACATATATATATATATTTGATTATATATATATATATATATATATATATATATATATATATATTTGATTAGGCAAGAGCATTTTACCTATCCCATGATAAATTGGTGTTCTACCCACTTTGCATTTTCCTTATAATGTAAAGTACATTAAATCTAGTCGAAATTTTTATAAACATGTTCTTTTTTAAAACGAACTTTAGAATTTAAAACATGTAATTCAAACAATTTTTATAGAACACGAGAATATATTCAGATTACTTTCTTTAAACAAATATTAGAAATGCCTTCTAATGAGTATTAAATTGTTCAAAATATATATGTTATCTTACACTGTTCTTTTAAATTGAACATAGTAAAAGTTATTATGAGGATATAGCTGACAAAAAATAGAATCCTTAGTCTTCTAGTAAAAAGAATATAATTATTTTTATATTATATCTCGCTCCATCAGCGTACTGAAGCATACGCATTCTACGTTATTGCAATAATAATTCGATATTAAAACACTAAGTTAATTTCATTTCTTTTAAAATAAAATTAAAAAACAAATGACAAAAACGAAAAATAGAATACAAAAAAAAAAAAAATTTCTAACAACAAACAAAAAGCACATAAACAAATGCATAGGAAACTACATAATTCATGGATGTCATAGTATCCATATTCACATTCATAACATGAGGATATACCAACTTAAATTAAAAAATAATAATACTTTTGTTCTGCTTCATCTTCATGGAAAATAAATCCTCCAATATAACCACTCTTAAATCATCATTCTAGCAATTAGGTAAATTAAAATATTTAGAAAATGATATTCTTCATTTTTCATGTAAATTAACAAATCTATGTTTAGTTATTCTAATATGTAGACTGTTTGTTGACTCACATAATGACTCAACCATTGTTACATGTTTTTTATAAATATATTATTTTTATACATTTAAAGTTGATATAGTTGGGAATATACCATTTAAAATCATGAATGATATTTCTGTGAACCATCTTCATAACAATAATGTTTGCATGATAAAATATCTAACTATAAACTTATCTTTGTCCAAACAACACAACCTTGTGAGCCGTGCTAAAGTCTGTATTTAATGGCAAGATTTAAAGTCTATCTCATGATCATATTCCCTAAAGTTATATATATATATATATATATATATATATAACTTTAGGGATATATGATATATATATAGTATTTATATATATATATATATATATATATATATATTGAAATACTGACTTATTGATGGAATGAGCATGAAATATGAATTTGCAAAAAAACTTAAATTGGTCATAGACAAAGTTTTAATAACTGTATACAAAGAAGGACTAATACTTTAATCATTTTAAACTTTGAAATACTGCTTTCATGATTAAGAGATGACAATGTACATAAAAATTCCCACACTCATGGAAAATTAATAGGAGCCAAATATCTTATTTTAGATTGGACTCGGTGTTCATTGCCAAGAACCAATACACTTTTATTAGATAAAACATCAGTCAATGACTTAAATAGACAAATAGGCAATAGTGGTAGCTCAATGTGAATGTTTAGAGTCATGATGTCGATCTGGAAATAGAATACAATTACAATATCATTGTTTTCCTAATACAATACTGAGTGCATTATAATTATGTATTAAAAATAACTGTAAGCTTTCCATGCTCTGAGAGTCTGTTTTCAAGGGATCTATATAAGATAAGCAGCTCATATTCTTATAGGCCTAATCATAACTTATTGTATGGAGTCAGAAGATAGCAATTGGCACAGTTGACACTAAAGAAAATACATTTCAAACAGCTGTTATTGTTGCTAAGTCATAGTAAGGAATATGGCTACAGCATAATTCAGAATAGGAGAATTCAATGTAAATAACCCCTCTGAGTCTCCCATATATACAAAACAAATAAAGAATTATTTTATAGTTAATAGAACTGAGGAAGGTGTAACAAAAATTGCCACACTACTTTTTTATGGAGTATCAAAAATAATGGTGGTCACAAACAGACTATGTGAATGTAAAGATTTTGACAGTCTATCTTAGAGTGAATTAGTAAATCATTTAATAATCATTTTATCACAGAGCCATCCAAACACATATCTTCCCTAAATTTGTGGGATAGGAGGGCGATTACAGAGATTTTCACACTGTCAAAGTATTGTTGAAATAGTTCTTATCGTGGGTGAGCAATGACAGACTCAATCAGCAATTATTAGCTATCTCAGATCTAACATAATCTGAGGTCATAAAAACAATAACAATCTATGAGGTAGGTGTAATTAATTCTAATGATTTCTAATGGTATATACAGATAGTATCAGACAAACAACAATCAACAAGTCAAATAGGGCATAAAACTCGTCAAGCAAAAAAGTGAATGTTATCACTGTGGACAAGTTGGATATTTTTCAAATGAATGTCAATGGGAAAATGCTAAATGTTACAACTGTGAAAAAATTGGCCACATAGCAAAGGTTGTCACACTAAATGTGTATCAAATTTTGACAAAAAATAAACAGCAAATAATATTAGTGGATAAATAATGAGATAGTCCCAGAGAAATGGAAATAGATAGTGGCACTTTTATATTTTATGTCATATTGCAGAACGACTTTTCAGAGTTAAAAAGATAAATCTAAAAACAAACCATGAATAAACAAAACAGATCTAAAAGCAGTAGATGCTAATGGAAATCCTATTGGCATTGTTGGGATAATAAAGAACTGGTAGCTATAAATAGTCACTGAGAAAACCTAAAAGGATATGTAGGGAACATACTAGTTACAGAATGGTCTGTCCCTTTAGGCATAAATATATGCCTGGTAATACAATATATATATATATATATATATATATATATATATATATATATGTATTGTGGTAAGATTATGGTATATATATATATATATATATATATATATAATCTTACCACAAGTTTGTGATCATAACGTTTGTGGCCTGTCTGTTAATTAAGTCACTTTTGACTCTCCTGTTATTTTTTGTCAACAAATACTTATAAATATTCAATTATAAGATTACTTATATTGATTTGAAATAATACAGGCATCATATTATAATATTACACACACACACACACACACACATATATATATATATATATATATATATATATATACATATTTTGCGGGTTCATCCATGTTAAAAACTTTTAATATTAATATACTGACATTTCGACTTGGTCACACAAGCCATCCACAGAGTTAGAAAAGGTAGAAAGACGGTTGTAGAGGCGCTACAATCACTGATTTGAATAAAATGTTAAAATTCCACCAATAGCAAAAAATGTTAAATTTAGGAATGTTTTTTAAAAAAATCTTTCCAAATAGGAGGAAGTTTACATGTATCATTTCGCTTTTTGGTACAATCTGGCCTTTTAAGTATCTCAATGGCTTCTCTAATATTGCATTGGTAGAGATTATCACACCTTGATATGATCCTGGTGCTAGAAAAATCAATTTTATGACCTGAATCTATAGTTTGGAGTGAGAATGCTGATGATGATGAGTGTTGTTTAACTGTATTAGAATGCTCATCTCTCCTAACACTGATGCAATGATTACTCATACCTATGTAAGAAGCTTTACAATTTTTACATGAGATTTGATAGACACCATGAGATTCATAGAGAGATTGAATCCTTAGGCTTGGTTATTATATTGCTGATCTTTTGATGAGCAGAAAATTCTGTATCTATATTATAGCGTTGTAATATACGTCCGATACTGTCTGTAGTTCCTTTTACATATGGAACACAAATCCTAATAGCAGATTTATCATCTTTTTGTTTCCTATTTTGGGCTTGAAATAAGGCTTTTTTTATAAATTTGTAATTATAACTATTTGCTAATAAAACACTATTAATATGATTTATTTCTTCTTTCAGATGTGTCTCATCTGAAAGGTTAATTGCTCTATTTAAAAGAGTTTTGGCTACAGAAACTATCTGAGTTGGGTGATGATGAGAATGGAAATGCAAATATCTGTCTCTGTGTGTATCCTTTCTGTAAATAAAAAAAAGATAAACTATTTGGTTTTCTGGTGACTAGTACATTAAGAAAAGGGAGTTTTCCATCAGACTCTGTCTCCATCGTAAATTTAATATGAGGATGCATATTATTTAAATGTAAGAAAAAAATATCTAATTTATTTTTTCCATGTTGCCATATGACAAAAGTGTCATCTATGTATCTGAGCCTAATGAGAGGTTTTAAAGATGATGATTCTAAAGCACGAGTTTCTATATATTCAATGTATAAATCAGCTATTACTCCTGAGATAGGTGAGCCCATAAGAGTACCAAAAACTTGTCTGTAATGCTGTCCATTGTATACCAAATATGTATTTAAGAGACAATGTTTAATTAAAGCAATAATATGGTCTGGTAAATTGCAACGTTGTGAGATTATATTTAAAGCTTCATCAATTGGAATGTTTGTAAACAAAAACACGACATCAAAACTGACCAGAATGTCATTAGCATTAATTTTTAAACTTTTTAAAACAGAAATAAAATGAAGAAAGTTTTTAATATATGATTTAATAGATGGGATTGTAGGTTTAATGAAATCCGATAAGTATCTGGCTAAAATATGAGCTGGAGAACATATTGCACTTACTATTGGACGAAGGGGGGTATCTGGTTTGTGAATTTTTGGAAGTCCATAAAATTTTGGACAGACACAAGATTTTTCACGAGGGTTTATTTTATTTTTTATCTCTGTTTCAATAGGTTATTTATTAATAATAGCTTTTGTTGTTTTTTCCAAATACGTAGTATGATCTTTTTTTGATAGTTTATAAGTTTTATCATTAAGCAGATCTAAAATTTTATTATGGTAAATGTCACGATCCATTACGACTGTGGCATTACTTTATCAGCTGGAAGTACAACAATTGATTTGTCCGATTTTATATTATTTAATGCTTGTCTTTCTGTCTTTGAAATATTATTTTTAGGAAGCTTAGCTTTTTTAAAAATATTACAAATCTCAGCTCTAGCCAAATCAGCCGATGTAGAATCAATTTTATCGAGAGCTGATTCAACATTACAGACATTTTTCTCAAAAGGTATCCGGGAAGGTGTTAAAGCAAATTTGAAACCTTTTTCTAAAACCGAAATTTCATCTGTGGAGAGGGCTTTCCTAGATAAATTATAAACGGTTTTTTGATTTGGATCCATAAGGTTTGGGGATTGTGTTCTAATTAGCATTTGCAATTTTTTCTTTTGCTTTGCTGTTACAAATTCCGAATCTTTAAACGATCTAAAATTTGCAATACGATCAAAACTAGTCCACAATAAAGGATGTATTTTATTACTAAGGAATAAACGTAAATGTAGCAATACTTTATCAATTTTGTCTAAATTTTTCCGAGTTTCTTTAATAAAAGAGTTTAAAATAATATTGCTAGTTTTCCTTAGAATTTTACTAACATTATAATTGTTCTTGTGAAACACAATTTTACAGCAAGTGGGTATAACATTGTGATTTTTGCACGCTAATAAAAATAATAAATTACAAAGTAATATATATA
>JAQFVV010015792.1:0-11336 GCA_028023455.1 Epiperipatus broadwayi
GACACTAACAAGGGCTTTGAACATTCCATCATCAGATTTTCAATGAAATGGAAGGCTGAAGAGTTGTGAGTTGGAATAGTTTGAAGCCTGTTCATTAAAGTATAAAGATTGGCTATCTTAATATAAAACTGAGCACTGATTATATATATATGTGTGAGGATAGTAATCTAGACCAACATATTGGTGATTATTTATCTTTTCAACATGTGTGTGATTAGGTGGGTCAGCAATATGAGATGGCACTGAGAATAGTGGGTTGTGTGAAAGTCTGAGTTCGAATCCCGCATATATTACATATATAAATGCAGGTTTAAGCCTGTACAATGTATATATGTTGCTTATATTAAATCTTTAAAAAGAAACACCTTTTCCATCATACTTTAATTTTTTATATAAACATTCATTAACTTATATATATATAATAATATTACAAATCGATGTCTGTATTTCTTCAAAATAATATACATAAATTTATAAATAAATATTAGAAAATACAGTATTCAAAAGTTTATAAAAATATATCTATAACCGTCACTTAGAAGCTCTTTGAACTATCTTTGTAGTTTTTGACATTTTAAAAGTATTAGTTGACAAAAACTACAAAGATAGTTGAAAGCGCTTCTAAGTGACGGTTATAAATATATTTTTATGAACTTTTAAATACTGTATTTTTTAATATTTATTTATAAATTTACATATATATATATTGATATATTTACATTATTTATCTATCTAGGGCTTGGGTATTATTAATTTTATTATCTAAATAATACATAGTTGGAATACAGTTTGAAAGTTATAATTGACTATTTATTGGTCTGTTTTCAGAACAAGTTATATTTATCTGTTTAGTGAGGTTTATTTAAACTTCATGAAATAATAATTTCATTCTTTGTAGTCATGTTACAATCTTTAGGGTTTATATAAGATCCAGTCTTATATTAATTTTTACTCCAGTCTTATATTAATTTTTCTTCAAAAGACACCATAGATCTTATTTTCAGGAGATATCTTATTTTTTATGTAAAAAAATATACATTTATCCAAGTATTTCTTCTTTTTATAGAAAGCTGTAAGATTTTTTTATCATAAAAGCCCCCTACAGTTTTCTTTTTTTTATTCACTATAATAGCTCTTTCTTTTTGCATTCACCTTCTCTGGTGATCAGACTATTGTTCTGTTTAAATTTACCATTAAATGAAGTGTTAATTGAAGATTTTTGAGATGGGAATGATAACAAAAATGATTACAGTTAAGAATTTTGTCTACACAAAACAACAAAAAATGCAATCACAAATATTCAGAAAATGTTTACATGCACATTAAGTTTGTTCATTATAATATATGGTCACATATTGAATTACAACGATGCATATATGATGCAACTACATCTTTCCATTATCAAACATTTTCAAATTAATAATTTTTATTAGTCATAAATTACTTGTAATAGTCCTGCCTGACTTTTTTTAAGGAGGAAAATTGATGATTTAACTTAAGCTAAACTTTTATTAAAAATCACTTCTGTTACTTTAATAAAATATTTTAGAAGGAAAAAATGCTTAAGAAATCAAACTAATTTTATTTTTATCTTGAATATTTAAAAGTTATTATGATGAAACTCTAAAACTAAATCAAGCATTCTAAATCTAAGTATTAAATAAAATAAGTACCTACAAATATATAAAGTAAATTATAAATTGTCTGATATACTAACTTGTGATAAATAAATTATTTCTCTATGCAGATACATTTATTGAAAATTGGTGGTGGGACAATACAAAAGAACCATATAATTTATATTACATTTATTTAAAGCAAATAATATCAATAATGTTGTTTATTTATACATTTATTACTTTATAAATCAATATGTCTATCAATCATCTATGTGGTTGATGATCTTTATAGGCATCATTAATAATCATGCTAGAACTTATTTTTTGGTTAGGTCTTATTTTTGAGAAACACAGTATAAACATATTGGTCCATATATAAAAGTGGATTTCCACCTTTATTGTTTAAAGAAGGTTGCCTTGACAACAGATTGATATAGTTGATTGTTATTGATATTGTTTAAGTGTTGATTGCCTTCATGTATTTCTAAATAAATAAGTTGCCCACTAAAATATATTTGATGTAATATTTTTAAATAATACAAATAGTAAAAAAATAGTACTGATGCATAATTTATATAGACATACTTTAAATCACTAAAATTGTAAACATTACTTGAGTAAACACAAGTGTTCCTGTCTAAATTATATATTATTGTTTGTTTGTTTTTTTATTATAATTTAAAACTTATAAATATATACACCCATGAATATGTATTTATCATTATTTATAAATATTTTAAACATGTATTATTCTCAACAATTTGTGTAAATTAAAAATACTTAATATGTACATTGTGCGAACAGATTTGCCTAAAACATAATTACCCATTTGTAAATAAAATATACGTTATATATTTAAACATATTAAAATATATTCATCTTAAAACATTCAATATTTTAATTTATGCTTACTTTACTTTATAATGTTTTTATTTTTTATATCCTAAAATACTTCCAAACTTCTTTTTTCCTAAATATCATATAATAAATCTCTTTTTATGTGTAAACTAACAATTAAAAAAAAAAAAAACAATTTAGAACTTTCTCTATACGATGGAGTCAAGCGTTGGTGGCCGAGTGGTTAGCATAGCTGCTTTACAAGCAGTTATCCCGGGCTCGCTTCCCGGCCAGATGCTTTGACACATGAAAAAAAAGATTTAATGATGAATTCTGTAATATCTTTATTGCAAATATACATATATTTTTATAATAAAAGTACTATTGAATTTATAATTAATTTTTCTATCACCATAATCTTATCCAGATATGACGCTTAACATCAAAAAACAAAACAGAAAACATCAAGATTCTTAAGATATCAGATTTTATGGTAACATCATACATCTAAGTTAGCCCCATTTGGAAAATATTTAAAATCCATTAATCAAAAATATCAGATTATTTACCTGTTGTCATCTCTTCCCCTTCACATTTTAAAAAAGACATTTAGTCTTGCTCCAATCTATTTCTATATGTAGCTTATATCATTCTATAACATTTTTTAAAATAATATTTATTAGATATGTTGCTTATAAAAATATGTTAATATATATATAATTATTCTTTAATAATAAATGGGCCAAAATATTTCAAATATTGGATAATGATGACGTTTATTATATGTATTTATTTTTATAAAACATAGCTGACCATGTTTTTGGTTTATAAAACCAGGTTCATACCATTCGTTGGTTGGCTGGATATAAATCGTATCCAGCCAACCCATGAATGCTATAAATCTGGTTTTATAAGCCAAAAGTGTGATCAGAATAAATACATATAATAAACCTTTTTCTTTAGTCAACATTTGAAACGATTCACCCAATTTATTACAAACAAGAATGAAAAGGATAACAGCAAATAGCTATTCTTTATGAACTAATATTCAAAAGATTCAAATCCTTGTCAGCCAATGACGAAAGAAATATCTTCAGAAACATTTAACTTGGATGTTTATCGGAAAGTTTATGGTATTGGTATTGTAGTTGTAATTATATCTTGTTACTATTTCCATCATCTAAAAACATTTGACAATTAATATTAGATAATGGAAGAAACATAACATATAATTACGTTTAAGCTTGAATGATTTTCAACTTAAAAATGTGAGTCAATTTAAATATTGTTGTGGGTTTTTTTTAAATAGGAAAGTGGATTAGATGTTCAGTTGAAACATAGACTTCAATTTAATGCTGCTGCTTTAAACAAATTTAAAAATTACAGTGAAATAGTTACTGCAACTAAATTCATTCTACAAAGAAATGTTTTTTTTTACCTAATTTATTTTATGAAAGTTTGGATTACCTTTCAATGTAACATAAAATATATTATAAAAACTTCATTTATGAATACTCTTGAAATTGTTAGATCGGAAGTCGAACTCTGATAATGCACTATTACTTTAAGTATTATAAATCTCTGTGCACTCACACATCAGTAAGAGTTAGAAAAACTTAAGTTAATCACTTAAGTTTAGAATGCATTTCTATAATGTGTGCCTGATATTATAATCAAATTTTGAATTGTACAAATCTATTTAACTATCGCAGAAGAAAGACATGTCTCATTTTTAACCATCCACAATCAGATAAATCTGACTTATAAATGTAAATCTATTGTTATAAAGTGCTAAAAATCTTGAAATTGTTAGATCGGAAGTCGAAGTCGAACTCCGATAATATGCTATTACTTTAAATATTATAAATCTCCATGCACTCACATGTCAGTAAGATTTTAAAAAAATTAGGTGAATCATTTAAGTTTAGAGTGCATTTCTATAAATACATCAATTTTCACTGACTATGCTAAATTAGGGCTTGAGTCTATTGTGTGGCTGATGTTATAATTAAATTTTGAATTGTACAAATCTATTTAACCTATTGCAGGAGAAAGACAGTGTCTCATTTTTAACCACCCAAAATCAGACAAACACGACTTATAAATGTAATAGTGCATTCTGATCTAACAATTTCAAGATTTTCAGTGCTTTATAATAATAGATTTACATTTATGAATACTCTGTAAAATTCTAAAAATATTATGATAGAATCATAAGAGCAATCAATCCATTATTGTAAAATCATACCTTTATTGGATTTGACTTTATAAATATATTTTATAATAAACTTGTGCTTTGTTTTCATGGAGGCGCAGAATTATTTCACATCACAAAAATTATCTTAAAGTTATTCTAAAAAAAGTGCAATGTTGAATGATTTCATTGGAAAGATATGGATAGAACAGAATACAATCTTTCATTTAAAAAATATTCTGCTGTCATAATTAAAAGATGGCTTTATAAAATATCAAATAAATAGAATAATGAATCAATGTGTTTTATATGCTAAATGCATTTGAGATTCAAAATTGATTTGTATAGTTATTGAAAACTCATGCCTAATTTATCACTACTATTATATTAATAGTACCATCACCAACACTACCACTGCTATTGCTACTACTGCTGCTGCTACTACTATTACAACTACTGCTGCTGTTACTGCTGCTACTGCTGTTACTACTACTACTGCTGTTGCTACTACTGCTACTACTTCTACTGCTGCTACTACTACTACCACCACTACTATTGCTGTTACTGCTACTGCAGCTGCTTCTGCTATTATTACTACTACTACTGCTGCTGCTGCTGCTGCTATTGTTTACTTACACCACAACCACTACTATTACTATCTATATTTTTTCTCTTATAATTGGAATGGGCTATAATCATTTATTGATGGGTTCTGCTATTGATGTACTACATTGCAAAGATAAAATTAATAACTTTTAAAAAATGACTTATTTTTATATTCTCAGAAACAATTTTTTTTCTTTTATGAAAAATATTTCCTAGACAAGATATTTTAAAAAATTGTTAAAATTATATATGCACCTGGGTCTTGTTTTAAGTGATAGTTTCCTCAGAAAACATGCACAAAAGAAATCGCACAAAAATAGATGTAACTTACCTTGAAAAGGGGGAGATACGGACTGTAATTTTTTAAAAATCACATAAAAGCAAAGCACCAATGTAAAATTACTTTAAAATTCATGCAAAAAAAAATAAGGAAATAAAACATGACTAATAAAAAATTTCAAATTTGAAAAAAATTGATACAAGACAAACTTTTTTTAACTATAATATTTAATTTTATTCAAAACTATATATTTTTATGCATAATTTACAGTACAGTAATTGACATTTTTTATACACGTTTTAATTATTATTGCTACTTGCCGATAAACAGGTTCACTTGTAAACTGGTAAAAAATCAGATTCTTCACAAGAGGAAATACAACTAGCACCAACTTCACTCTCGTGTTTTATGGTGACAATGTAATTAGTAATTAATCTAACAACTAAAAATTAAATTCTTATTTTTGTCTTTAATTTTTTAATTTTCAATTCTGTTTAAAAATCAAATTTCGTTTTACATCACATTAATTTCAGATCACCTCAAGTAATTTTTAAATTGTTAATTACAATTAAAAATCAGATTTTAATTTTTAATTGTCAAATGTAATTGTGCCCACTGCTATTACTCACCTTTTAAAAATAAACTTGCGGACACTAAATGATTAATAATTGATTACGTTCTTTTTTAAAAAGCAAAAACAGCATGTGATTTAAAATGCAAAATTAACACGCACAATGTTTGAACAAATTTACATTATAATCTTGTAAAATTTAATGTGTGTATACATAAAATGTGGAAATCATGATTTTAATTTCATTATTGCATAAAATCTTACTATTATAAAGCACTGAAAATATTAAAATTACTAAGATGAAAGTTGAATTCCAATAATTTGCTATTACTTTCAATATGACATAAGTGTGTGGAATTTATTATCTAAAGTAATAGCGCATTATTGGAGTTCGACTTCCGAAGAAACATGAATCGCGTTAAATAAATCCACGTAAAACGAGACCCAGGTGTATATGATGTTAAATGGGAATATGTTGATTTTAAAATAAAAGCAAACATTATAATAAGTAAAGATGATGACTTGTAAATGTGTTACTTTTAGTTTAGACAAAATTAATATTTCTATAATAATGTTTTCATGTGAACAAAAGAAAGGTTTGACATTTTAGTTTTTTTTTCAAATTTTTCTATATTTTACATTATATTTCAAATATAAAAAAAATTAAATAAAATGGTTTGTCTCAATTCCAAGATCATGTGACATTCAAACACTTGAAAAAAGCACCACAACTTTCATCCTTTGAGTCAAATAATTTTTTAATTTCTTTTCACTTTTACAATATTTTTCCTCTTATCCCATTCTATTTTTTTATTCTTGATTTTTTTAATTTTGTTTCATTTACTGTTATAATACTGCACCGGTCAAAACATGTTGATCTATCTAATATGAGCTGGAACTAAAAAAATGTACTTCAAACCCAGTCAAGCCCGAGATTTAGGTCAGGGACCAACCTGGATCTGACCCACTCCCTAAGTCCCAGATCAAACACCTAATGAATAACGTATAATGATGGCACATGAGAATTTATTCTAAGATCTGGCCCATTAGTAGGGCAAAAAAGACAATGAGATATGTATTTACTACATTAGAACTGAACTAAAATAGGTATGTGCATGGTTGTACATGTGAAAGTGGAGAAAAAAAGAATTCAAATGATTCAAATAAGTAAGACAATAAAAAATAGTTTAATATAACAAATTAATTATATACATTAATGTGTGCATGAATGAGCAGTCTACCAAATGGTAGATAATTAGATATTGGGATTCATGCTGACAATTCTCATATGCTCTTTTATTAACTAAATAGTATATATACATTAACACACATCTTTGGTGGGTACGGTATTAAGATGCCAATCATTTATTAAAAGGATTACATAATATTGCTATTAACGCTTTGGTTTATGGTTCTGAAATGCAGTGACTAACATATTATTTCAGGGAGCATTCTGAAATTCATTACATATATAAGAAAAACTATTTTCACACCATTGCAGTCGTGAAAATAAATAAATACATTTGAAAAATTATATTTGATTATATGACAAAATATTTATTGAAAATTCTTTTAATTAACATTTAAAAGACGGAACGCTTGATTTTTCCCAAGACAGATAGATATTTTTAAATACAGAAATAATAAATTACGAGGGTGGGATTGTATAATAAGACTGAAATAACATTATTAATTAATATACTAGTAGTATTCAGCATATATATATATGTTAGAACGAAGATTTGCACGGGTTAAGTATATAAAATACATATTTTGCGGTTTCATCCGTATTAAAAACTTTTAATATTAATATACTGATGTTTCGACTTGGTCACGCTTGTGTGACCAAATCGAAATGTCAGTATATTAATATTAAAAGTTTTTAACACGGATGAACCCGCAAAATATGTATTATATATATATTTGAGTGAAGTGCAATTTTAATATTATAACATCAAAACTGGATAATAAACTAAGAAGTGGTGGTAATGACATAATGGCAGTGAAATCAAAGATAAGGTTGTGCTTCTAGATGAAAACGAAATCTAAGACCCCCTTCTTAGAGTAGTGCTTATAGAAATGTGGTTAGGCATAGCATGGGGCAGGTGTCCTGGAATCACTGACAAGCAGAGGTCTTTTATATGGAGAAGGTCCCAGGAAGCTCAACTATACATGGGACAGGACATAAAGAGCAATCCATGGGTTTGATCCTGTCACAATTCCCAGATTAGAAACACAAAGATGAGCCAAATGTTAGTAACACAATATAGATAAATGTCACTAATGACCTTGAATAGGATTTACTGCTCTAAAATAAATGACCCCTTGTTTTAATGCTATACTTTATATAAACGATATGCTATGCTGATATAATATATAGAGAGAGAGATTTCCTTTTGTGCTATTTAAAATAATTCAATCCCATCATGGATTTTGATAATAACTATAATATTTAAATATTTGATGTTTTAAAAGTATGAAAAATAAAAGAAAACTAGCAGTAGTATAAAAACCAATTAATAGTCACCCTTTCAGAATTTAAATAAATAACATTTTAAATGATTTCAAAGTATTAATTAGCTTGAGTGGTGGATTTACCCCATGTAGAATTGCTTCATTTTATTTGGAGTTGAACAAATAATATTTTTTATAATAAAAACACAACATAACATGTTGACCCATAAAAACTATGTGGCAAGCATATTAATTAATTATACATCATGTTTTGAGGGGATTTTAATAACTTTAATTCATGGAGGTTTAATTAAAAGGAAGAAAGAAAAGATTTTGAGATATTCGGCTCATCAGGTAGCTTGAGATTGGCATATTAATAATAACAAAAGTATACATATAAACTCAAATAATAAATATAAATAATTGACTGCACCAAAGTTAAAGAAAGTTAGAGCATATGAGATAGGATTAGATTTTAAAAAATCATTTGAGAGCAATTTACATTTTACATATTAGAAAGAGACAAAGTTAAATAATACATTAGGAGAAATCTTGATAGTAGGGTTCAGAATTAGTTAGGCTAGCTTTACTTTCATGTTGCAGCATGAAAATAATTAGTTACCTTGTACAATTCTAAGAGTCCATTTTCAAAAGTCTGGCTCATGCACAGCAGTTCAAGGATCCATGCAAGTTCTTATGTGACAGCAAGCTTCTACTCAGCATTCCAAAGTTCTCAGGTCAGGCTTTTCCTTTATTCTAAGGCAGCAGGATAGTACAGTAGCAGAAGACGACCTCATAAGGGTCGGGAAGGGTGATTAACTTTCTACTCAATCATCATTTTAAGTTTTACACCTGTGTGGATTATGTTAACAACAGTGCTCTCAATAGTAGCTAACCTTTGGTATTTAAAGTCAGCCCATTTTATATTCTGCTCAGGTATTTGTGGAATGCTTTTAACTTTTTATTTCTGGCTCAAATTCTTATCTTTGATCTAACAAAATCTTACATTATCTTTAGCCATTGTTCTTGAAGATGCAATCATTAGGTAATGTTCCGAAAATATATTCAAATCCATTTCCAGATTGGAAATAGATTTGACAAAAATGTTTAGAACAAAAGTATAATCCATTAGTCTTATTCCCCATTTTATTTTCAATAAAAACTTTAATTAAAAATCACTTCCCAAGATTAAAACAATATTATATCCCCCCCCCCCATTTAATTATTTTTGGACAATTAACAGTTGTATCTTCCATATTGGATTTTATAAAAATATATAGTTTAATAAATAAAAAATAATTAAAAAAAAAAGTTTTTTAATAAAATATTTATAAAATTAATAAAATATTTATAAAATTAATATTTTGTTAATATGTTTGCTCCTGTAATATATATATATATATATAGAAATATATACATGAAATATATATACACAACTAAAGGAGTGGGATAGGATGGTTAGTAGTTAGTGAGTGGCTAGAACCATGAAGCTCAATCTTGGGCTAAGATTGACTGGTGCAATACTTCAATAATCTTAATCTTACATAATAAATTTTTTTTCATTTTTCTTCATATCTCAAAAACTTCTAATTTTTTCCCTCTATCTCAATAATAAATGTAGCTTCTTCCACATGGAGAAAAAAGGTACAAAGTAGAAGAAACATTTAACAAGTCACGGTTGTTTACTTCAGTATCATAATAAGATTGTATGTATATTTAACATTCTAATGCTTTTAAATAATTCGAAAATAAATATAAGCATATTGAGTTCTGAAAGTAGATACTGAGGGTCCAAACTATAATACTCAATTATCGATCATCAATTTGTTTTGACATTACTGTTAAGAAAATGGTAGACAATGGTAAACTATCAATGATTTTTATTACTAACTAGTGCTCTATTTCCTAACTACTCTTTTTATTATAGTATTGAGAAATTAATATACCTATATTATTTTTGTTCTTATGGAGTTTTCTAAATACTTAAAAACATTGAATGTACTTTTTTTAACTAATATTTATTTACTATTTAATTTTTTTTTTTTTTGCTAATTTCATCACTCTTCTTTCAACTTACAAAGCATCTGCATACTTTATACGTACATATCCCCCGACATTATTAATTAAAAAACATTTTTTTTCTAAATAAATAAAGGTAAAACTCAAATAAATAGCGGAGATGTTTAACATTCTAAAATTATATGTTGTTGTTTTTTCTAAAATTAAAAATATCAAATCGAAATTACTTTTCAAAGATTGACTGTAATCTGTTTGAAAATTGAATTTGATGATAAAAATGAAATACCACACCTTTTGCGTTGAGAATAACACTAGACGGAACCCATCTACCTTTGCGAACAAACTACAACAGTTGAGAACACGAGATGCCAAAATAGCTCACCCAGACACTTTTGCCGTCACGTGATCACTACTTGAGCAACACACCAATCTAACAAATACAAAGTGTCAAAACAGTAAATACAAAATCTGCAGATTCAAATAATCTCCCAAGATCATCTCACCAATTTATCTCAAAAGAACTTTGAATGTGCAACAAATGGACAATAGGGTTTTGCCATGACATCTAGACCTTATATATTTCATTTGTAAATTGTGTAACTTTTTTCGCTCTTGAATAAAGATTATATTTTTGAAACCTAAAAATTAAATGTATGGTGATTAATAAAAAGTGAAAATAAATATTTGAAATATACAAATATTGTTTAATATACACTATGTATAAATAAATAAAGAATACAAATAAAACAAGTAGCT
>JAQFVV010015793.1:0-11327 GCA_028023455.1 Epiperipatus broadwayi
AATTTAACTCACCCCCGCTCTCTTCTTCCAGCTGTTTTTTTTTATATATATACATACTTAAATAGTTTTATGACCTAATTCCGTTTGACCTGTCTGCACCAATTTCAAACCTTTTAACTTTTGGTTAATTTGACGTTACTTTTATATATATATATATTTATTTCTTACTCATTTTAAACCACTCCAATTCATAAAAATACTTTGATAAAACAACGAGACCCCCCCTTTTCTTTTAATCTAAATTTCTTTTCTCTGCTCCCTAATGACAAATTTATATGAGGATGATTTATAACTTGATCAATCATCCTCGGGTGCCAGTCACTAGTGAACAGGAAAGACACAAAATAAATTTAATAATTTTTTTTTGCTATATACACACAAAAGTCCATAACTCAAGGTATGTAGGTGTTTACATCGAAGCCTCACTTGGTTGTCCAAACGCGGAAAAAAAATCTTACATATATACATTATTCAAAAAAAAATTTGACTCAAAATCATTAATTTTGACCAAAAGAATTATATATATACTCCATAATCTCTTCAGGGGTGGAAATGAGTTACAAGCCCCACGATTTTGGGCGTCCAAACACGGAAAAAAAAATCTTACATATATACATTATTCAAAAAAAATTTGACTCAAAATCATTAATTTTGACCAAAAGAATTATATATATACTCCATAATCTCTTCAGGGGTGGAAATGAGTTACAAGCCCCACGATTTGGGCATCCAAACGTGGAAAAAAAAAAACCTATGTGCCAGTCAAAACATGCTTATCCATCTAACACGAGCTGGAAACGAAGGTGACTTCTTTGGCGGCTTATGGCATCTTCAATTTAGTTGGGAGATGATTTTTTAAATAGTGTTTCTTTAGCTGGGTTGAAATCGGAACGAGGGCAAATTATTTTTACGGCTTATGGCATCTTCAAATTTAGTTGGTGTAAGCTTGGTTGTTCCTTTGGCATTTGATGGATTGAACTAGGCATTCCATCATGGGAAAGCAGCAAAATTTTGCCTGACTTTAGCCAGACATGTTAAGGTTGAACAATAATAAAACTTCTCCTGTTGACTCTCTTCAAAAGTAAGATGGATTCTCCCTTCCCGCTTAAAATAAAGCCTATTTATATCCTTCTACTAAACTTTAACACCTTTCTGGAATTTCGTAAACCTCGGGACCAATTGACTTTTAATTAAAGCAAAATAATATAATTCAATTTCTACAACAACTGATAAAATCTCCGAGGTGTTATATTTAATTTCCTTAAAAAATGTATCAAAATATATAAACTATATAATTTGATTCATTTTCATTAATTAAATTCCTTTTCAGGTGTTATTACTTAGCAGAAGAAACGGTATTCTGATTTAATGAAAAAGTATTTTGTTGCAAACAAAAATCAATCAGAAAACAGATTTTACTTTTTTACCCGGGTGTGTCACTAATTGATATCTTGTTTACAAAAATTCTCATTTTTAATTGCGAACAGATAATTCTTATTTTATAAAACTAAATAACTTTTAACATATTTGTTTATTAAAAAAAAAAAAGCAAATTTAAAGAAAATACTTGTTTCAACTATATATGTCAAACATTAAATCAGAAAACCGTTAAATAAATTAAAGAAAACATTTACATTACTTTTATTTAAACTTAAATATATATGAATCATTTTGCCATTATTCCAAGGTTTAAATTATCCATCCACATATGAATATTATAGCGAATATAATTAAGAATTGACTGAAAATTAATAAAACATTTTATAATAAATTATGAGCATTTTTCCGCTATAATTTTATCAAACCTGTCTAATTATAGCGTGTTTTCGTATGTAAATGGATGATGCCATTCAAGCAGCCATTGTAGCAAAGTTTTCCCGCTCGACTTATATATTACATTTTTACATTTAAAATAGGTTCGAAACTAGTTCAGACGAGTAGGTCATTAGGTTGATGGTGAAACGGAAAGGGATTGGAGGTTTCCGTTTCAATATATGTATATATATATATATATATATTATATTTAATGTTTTCACAGTTTTATGATGTAGATAAATTATTTTTTAGGTAAAACCGTGTATTATTTTCATTTATATGCCAATATTTCGATGAACTAGCATCCACCATTGTCAATGTAAACTCTTGAAAAAAAATTTGTTCGATCTCAAACTGTAATATATCTGAGTGTGAGATGAAGCATGAGAATCAGCTTGAAATAGTTTAGTATTCAGAATATGAGGTTTATCAAAATGTATATTTCTCTTAGTTTTACCATCTCTTAATTTAAAGTCAATATTAGAATACATAAATAAAATGAGAGATTCCCACATGGGTGGAATATATTGTGCTTCATCAGCCCTATTTAAACCAGTAGGTCTCTTTAATATTTCAATTGACTCTCTCATGGTTCTCACATCATCTCTCTCCAAATTAGCAAGCATTTTGTATTGTCAAAGTCAGGTTTGTGACCAATTTCTAAAAAATGGAAAGTAAAAACTGATGTGTTAAATTTTTGATTAAAAGCATTTTTATGTTCCTTAATTCTGACATTTATTCATCTATTAGATTGACCTACATAGCTTCTTGAGCACTGCAAATATGAAATTTCATAAACTCCTTGGTGTTCCAAAAATATTCTGTCTTTAGGTTTATGTAGAAAATCACCAATTTTCATATATATATATATATTTATAATTGAAATAATATTTTTAAACGGTTTATAAACAATTCAAACAATCTTTAAATCCGCAGAAGTACTTTCGGTTACTTTCAAACCTGCCTCAACTGCTATTAAATTCAAAAACTAAAAGCGGAAGCAAACGTCATCAATTCAAATTCCACGAATCTCGTATTTTAATGTTAGAAGCTTGTCGATTTATTAAATGTGTTTTATTCCTGTTTATAAAAATTGCCTCTTTAATTTTTCTTTTACTATGGTTTCTCTCTTCATGAAGAATTTTCACATTTTCAAAATTAAATTTAAATTTATGTTTACATGTTTTTTCATGATCAAAGAAAACTGAAGAAGATATTAAATCACCTATTTTATTTTTTACACGCTTATATAACAATTCGTATTCCTTCAATCTTTTCTCAATGTTGCACCTAGATTCACCTATATATGATAGCATACAATCACAAAAAATTTGATATATTTTTTGTGATTGTATGCTATCATATATAGGTGAATCTAGGTGCAACATTGAGAAAAGATTGAAGGAACACGAATTGTTATATAAGCGTGTAAAAAATAAAAATAATGGTGATTTAATATCTTCTTCAGTTTTCTTTGATCATGAAAAAACATGTAAACATAAATTTAAATTTAATTTTGAAAATGTGAAAATTCTTCATGAAGAGAGAAACCATAGTAAAAGAAAAATTAAAGAGGCAATTTTATAAACAGGAATAAAACACGTGTAGGGAAATCGACAAGCTTCTAACATTAAAATACGAGATTCGTGGAATTTGAATTGATGACGTTTGCTTCCGCTTTTAGTTTTTGAATTTAATAGCAGTTGAGGCAGGTTTGAAAGTAACCGAAAGTACTTCTGCGGATTTAAAGATTGTTTGAATTGTTTATAAACTGTTTAAAAATATTATTTCAATTATAATTACAATATTATTTTTAATTAACGGATATTTTTATTTATTTTATATATATATATATATATATATATATATATATATAATATATATATATATATATATATAGGGGTCTTAAATAGCTACTGTAAGCTAGAGGCTTTCCAACAACTCACTAAAAAGAAAACAATGAAGATGAATGTATAACTTATTAAAATTTCTATCCATCAAGTAATAAGAGATTCATTTTCCTTACCTTATTTTCTTTCTAATAACGTCTAGATAGATGTTCGTTTAACAATCAATAATTAAATAAGCTAGTTTTCTTGATTTTAGACTGGATATCAGAAAAGAAATCATGTCTCCTTGTAAACTAAAAAAAATCCCACATATCTCTCCCTAAATTCAACATTAACTCTATTCTTATAAGCATTGCCAATTATCTTCTGAAAAATAGATCTTACAGAAAGTCTCCAATCATTGTTGCAAGTTCTATCTCTTTATTCTACAAACCCTATCTATTCTTATTCTTTGCATCATACATCAATTTGTTACCTTATTTTTTACTCTATAAAACATTTTCAACATATCTTTCACAATTTCTAGACCAATAAATAATTTTTCTTTATTTTTTATTTTCACTCTTTACTTCAAATCATATTTTTTCAACTTAATTTTTTTTCTATTACTTTTTAATAAATATTCCAAACTTTTTGTGTGTTTTTTATTCCAGTCTCAGTTTCTTATAATATTGTGTAGTATTATAACTTTATCTTTTTTCTTGCATTGCCAAATCCATATAATATTAATATCATTTACATTTTCGATTACTTTTGCAATGCTTTTTACAACCACTATTGATGGTTTTGATTCTTCAGAACTATAACAAACACAATACAAATATATGTATACAAATATACATGAATATATAATTTACATTATCTATATATATTCTATCTTATAATCATTATTTATATACCCACATATATCTTTATATACCTAAAATAGAAATAAAACAAACTAACTCCTTTTTAAAACTTGTTTTTTATATGACTATTACATGAAAAAAAAAAAATCCAACATTTTTTTTTTTCATGTAATAGTCATATAAAAAATAAGTTTTTAAAAAGACGGAGTTAGTTTGTTTTATTTCTATTTTGGATATTTATGAACTATTTTGAAAAGAAGAACTCTGTACTTGATATATTAAATTATTTACTTTATATACCTCTCTATATAATTATTACCTTTTTATATATGTGTTATACATTTCAACTTTTTTATATTCTATATTTATTAATCAATATTTCCTATAATCATATATATATATTATTTTTATTTCATTTATTTATTATTTAATTCTTATTCATTTTTTAATATTTAACTCTAACATTATATATTCATATTTTATATTTTTATTATTCATATACATATTGAATGTTAATGTAATGAATAATAATAATAATAATAAAAATAATAATAATAATAATAATAATAATAATCATCATCATCATCATCATCATCACACTATATATAAATCCTCTATTAATAGAGATACAGAAAAAAATAAAAGGTATTCAAATTCCAAACACTGCTTTAAATATATCATGCATTGCCTATAGGGATGATGTAACCATTTTTCTCCCCTCTAAAAAGAATCTCCCCATACTACAAGAGATAATCAAGAATTATACCTCAAATTTTAATTTAAAAATTAACACATAAAACTGCTGCGTGGTCAATATACACAAGCAAGCATTGTACAGAGATCTTTAATGGCAAACCGTCTTCTTTCCTTGGTTTTCCATTCTACCTTGGCACCAATGGAATGAGGCAAAAAATTCAAAATAAATTAAAGAAAGATGCTGAAAAAATCACAGTCTCACTTGAAAAGTCATACCTATCAATATACGCAAAGGTAGCATTATATAATCAACTTATAATTACAAATATTACTTACTACACATCTATAATTAAATTTGCAAAAACATTCATATTTAAAATTTCATCAATCGATAACAAACTAATATGGAAAAGAAAGACAGTGGCGATCTCTTTAAAAAATCTGAGCAGATCGCCATAGAATCAATTCCATAGACTCAGATTCCACAGAATCAATGTTTTTTACACACAGAAATCAGTAAATCTATTAACAGCCACCATAAAAAGATTTCCAAACATGGAGTGTGTGATCAATATAATACCCACAGACAGACCACCCCCTTCATATAGATATCTATCCACACTGATTGAAGAACTCAAGCCAATATACAACAAAATATCACTCAATAATGACAAGTATACATACTGGAATATTTATAATATGCTATACCCAAACCAGACACCTACTCTTTATCCATCAACTCTTGAGATAGACAACAGGCAACTACTGCAACAATTCAGAAAGTGGTATCTAGAACCAAAATTATTTGATTTTCTACTTAAGTTTAATGTAAATGCTCTACCCACAACACATTTCCTTAGATTTCGTAGATTCTATACAAATATCTTCCGAATTGCCCAGAATTTTGAATGAGGAAGTGAGACATGCAATTAAATTTATAAAGAAAGGGAAGTCTCCAGGTAATAATGGAATTGTAATTGATATATTAAAGAAGCAGGTGAAGAAATAGAAAAAATTTTAGCAAAGTTATATACCAAATGTCTAAATGATAAAGATGTACCAGATGATTGGAAGAATGCAGTATTAATATTAATATTTTAAAAAGGTGATAAAGAAGATATTAGAAATTACAGACCTATCAGTCTTTTATCAGTTTTATGCAAAATTTTTACTAAGATAATTACAACTCGTCTAGAGAAAACACTGGATTTCCACCAACCAAGAGAACAAGCTGGATTTAAAAGTGGTTTTAGTACAGTAGATCATATCCAGGTAATGAGAGAAATTATAGAAAAGACAAATGAGTATGAGTTGCCATTATGCTTAGGATTTGTAGACTATGAAAAGGCATTTGATTCTATAAACATTTCTTCAGTGATTAAAGCATTGGATCATCAAGGTGTAGATCCAGAATATTGTCATATTTTGAAGAATATTTATAAAAATTCAACAGCAACAATTAGATTACATAATGATAGTAGGAAAATCAACATTGAAAAGGGTGTAAGACAGGGTGACTCCATATCTTCAAAACTTTTTACAGCAGTGCTGCAAGAAGTATTTTGTGGATTAAAATGGGAAGGTAAAGGAGTGAAAGTAAATGGAGATTATTTAAGTCATTTAGATTTTGCAGATGATGTAGTTGTTTTTGCAAATAATACTTTAGAACTACAGGAAATGTTGCAGGAGTTATCAGATAAAAGTAGGAAAGTATGGCTAAAAATAAATGTTAAAAAGACTAAATTAATGTTTAATAGATTTTCTCAAAATATGAAAATAAAGATTGATTATGATGAGTTAGAAGAAGTTAACAGTTACAAATACCTTGGTCAGATTATTAATACAGATGGAAATATAATGGATGAAATTAATCATAGAATTAAACTTGGTTGGAGTGTTTTTGGTAGAAATAACTTGATACTAAAAGGAAATATGGCTATGTGTTTGAAAAGGAAGGTTTTTAATAAATGTGTTTTGCCAGTTCTTACTTATGGATCTGAGACTTGATAGAAGAGCAATACAGAGACTTCAGACCACTCAAAGAAGTATGGAGAGATGCATGTTGGGAGTAACAAGAAGAGATCGAAAATGCAATGTATGGGTAAGAGAACAAACAGGTGTTTCTGACCTCATTGAAAAATTTAAAAGACTGAAGTGGAGTTGGGCTGGACATATTGTTAGAAGAGATGATAACAGATGTACAATTGAAATTTTAAACTGGATTCCAAGAGATTGTAAAAGACCCAGAAAGAGACCACATGTGAGATGGATGGATAAAATAAGAAAGTGTGCAGGGGTGATGTGGAGAAGAAAAGCTAAAGATAGGAAAAGATGGATTGAACTTGGAGAGACCTTCATCCTGTAGTGGATTGATAATGGTTGATGATGATGATGATGATGATACAAATATAAATCCTGTTTTTGGGCTATGACATAGAGAAGAAGAGACACAAGATCATTTCCTTCATTTCTGCACTGCACTAGAAACAATATGTCACACAATGTTTACCACATACAGAAAGGCTAACATTTCAATTGATGAAATAATAAATACATTTAAAAAAGGCAACATCCCTGCTATTCATGCAGCAACATACAGCCTTTATGCCTACTTGTGTACCAGATGCACTTTTTCTCTTGCTAATAACCCTCGATGCCACCCAGCAACATACTCAATAAAACTAGAATTATTCAGAAAAAAGATAGCTCAACCAGATGTGTTTGCAGCCACATTATCACACCTGAAACCCAAATCCAATCTATGAAATATAAGTCCAATATGATAGATGGTGACATTTTCAATATCAGCAATTTTCAACTTTAAAGAGATGCAAGCATAAACTGAACTAAATAGAAGACCAAATTTAAAAACAAGGAAAAAAGTATGCAGAAATGATAAAGACTTATGTACTGAAAAGATGTCTTAATTGGTCTTCGTGAATAGCAAAAAAGTATGCAGAAATGATAAAGACTTATGTATTGAAAATATGTCTTAATTGGTCTCTGTGAATAGTTGTAATTTGTTTTGCAATTGTAACAAATCAATATATTACTAGATGTGACTCTGTAACCTTTTAGATTCAATAAAGTTTTTTGCTTTGAAACATCATCATCATCATCATCATCATCATCATGATCATAATAATAATAATAATAATAATAATAATAATAATAATAATAATAATAATAATAATAATAATAATAATAATAATAATGTTAGAATTAATTATTTAAAAAATTAATAAGAAAATAATAAAGAAATTAAATAAAAATAATATATATACATATAAGATTATATTAATAAATATAGAATATAAAAAGGCTAAAGTGTATAATATATATAAAAAAGTAATAATTATATAGAGAAATATATAAAGATATATGTGGGTATATAAATAATGATTATAAGATAGAATATATATATATATATATATATATATAAGCCATAATGTAATGGAAACGTATATGTAGCAGCCTCACGATTGGACTAGCCAAATGTAATGGATCGTACTTGCTACATTCCATTTAAATTGAAGAAAGACAAAATTATCCCGGTTATATAAATAATGTAATGGAAAAATATATGGTAGCTCATAATTAAGCAAGTTAAATATAATGGAATGTATATGAATTATTCCATTTATATTAAAGAATGAAGAAAAACAAACTTGTTCCAATTATATTTTAATAAATTGTTTAAATTGCCCTCCCAGCTAGCTTTACATGAAACAAATCTAAAATCATACTAATCAATGAGATCTTTTATTATAATTTATCTTTTAGGTTGATATGACTAACTAATCAAATATATATATCAAAAATAAAGGGACTTTTATTAAATTCAAATATACACATCTACTATAAAAATTTATGTACCTCTAAATATGTGTATGAAAAATAATATATGTAAGTGACCTACAAACCAAGTAATAAAATGAAATAAGAAATTATCTTTTATTAAGTCGTAAATTCAATTAATTTACTAATAATTTTGGCATTAAGAAAATAAGACTAATATAGTATCGATCTTTAAATAATTACAAAGGCATTATTTATAAAAATAAATAGCACATCTTTATTTTATGTTATCGTTTGACTTTAAATAATATTAATATTTCAATATTAATATAAACAATAAATATATAAAGACATATTTCTGCCTAATAGTTATAATATAAAGATACTAATTAATATATAGTACCTCAACTTATAAATTATATTTTCAGATTTTAAAATTATTTAAATATTTATCTTAAACATCATCTGTTATACGTTTAATGTTATAATAAAACAAGACGCTTAAATTGATCATTCACAAACGTTACATTTTACAATGAAAAATAAAATAAACAAAAAAAAAATATATCAATCTCAAAATATATATATCCACACATCACACATATATATATAAAATTATTAAATACCTTTTTAAAAGTTCACTTAGTTAATTGTCCTTTTTAAGAATTAATTTAGTCCATGAGTTTTTTCATCTGTATATTTTATTATTTTTATTTTTAGAATGCATTCTATTAAAAGAACGACGAAACGATTTCATTAAAGAAGATTATTAATTCTTGAATATATGCATATTTTATTAAAATGTTAAATCCAGTACCTCAATTACAATTATTTCCGGATCAGAATTAAATTGACGATAATACATTTAAGATAGCTATACCAGCTTTTAATTCCAGACGCGATGAAATTTATACGTTGAAATTTTTAGTTGTTCCATTGAAAAATTGCTTTAGAATATATGAAAGCGATGATGATGATGCAGCCCTAGCTGCGATATATCCTTATTACCCCGTCATAATTTATATGTTTATTACAAAATATATATACGTTACTTCAGTATTTTAAAAAAAAATGGTAAACTTTAAAGAAATAAAATGTAATAAAATTCTATCCTTCAGTTGTTTGTTCTATATCCCATTTTTAATAAGCAATAATCCTAATAATGGCTTCCTTATTATTGTCGCGTGGTTTCATGCCAGCAGATGCTATTTTAAAACTCATGTTATATATATATGTTCTCTTTTACAACAATTAACATCAAAATAAAAATAAAATATCAAGTATACATATAAAAAGTATCAAATCGAAAATTTAACATCTTTTAAAATATACATAAATAATTATTTATTACATTTAGTAATCATTGCAAATAAAATACTTTTTTTTTTTTTTTTTATCAACAATTTATATGTCCTTATTTATTTCAATAATTAAATATTTATAATGATGTACTATCAATATATATAAATAAAATAATAACTTCAAATAATAACTATATTTAATAAACATAAAAGAAAAATTTAAATATTTCATATGTAAACTTCAACTTAAAGAGATTTTTTTTTTTAATAACAAATAACAAATTTTTAAAATATAAATATCGACCTATTGATATTTACAATATATATATATAATGTCAAATTATATGTTCATGTATATTTGTATTCATATATTTGTATTATGTTTGTTATAGTTCTTAAGAAGATTACTGGAGCAATTGAAACCGTCAATAATGGGTTGTAAAAAGCATTGTAAAATTAATAAAGAATGTAAACGATATTAACATTGTGTAGCATTCTAAATAAAATATTTAATAAGCTTGCCGTTTTTAATGTAAATTAAATAGGTTGAAAAATCTATTTTATAAAAAATCTGTTACACTTTGCGATTTTGATTGTAGTATTTAATTAATATTATTTTTCATTAAAAAGCTCAAGTATTTAATAACACTTTTCTGCTCTATCACTTTCAATTGAATAATCGCATTTTTATTTTTCATCTATTATTTATTTTTAATCCTATTTATTTTTTTCCCAAAATTTCATAAAATTGGTATATTATCAGAAGATTAAGTACAATATTACCACTTTTTTCCTTCTAAACATCCTATTTATCAATTCATCTAATTTAATATTAAAATAAAAAATATATACAATACTCTTTCCTATCTAACGCATTTTTCTATATTCAGCTCTTCTATAAGTAGAGTAAAACCTGCTATATTTTGGCTTCTCATACAATTTTTTTTCAGATTCATATATATTTAATTTTTTTTTTATCTAATGGTATTTTAATTGATGAAATAAAAGTTACTGACAGT
>JAQFVV010015794.1:0-11318 GCA_028023455.1 Epiperipatus broadwayi
CGATTAAGATGCCGCTATTAACTGTACCGGTATAAATCCACCACGCTTACTCATACACAGTACCCGAGTTCAAACCCAGTCCACGTTTAAGAATAAATTCCAAAACGCCAACTGAATTCAAACCCAAACCCCGGTATGACCAACCGATGATGACTTTATAACAGCACGGGGTTATCCCTTTTCTAGCTCAGCTTAGAACATGGACTAAATTCTTACAGTTAATGATATATAGGTTTATTAGACTATAGATATTGGAACGGTCATTCATGTAACGTATATATTTAAGTTGCCAATACAGACAGTAAGTGGCTAAATAGACTTAGAGAGTAATAAGGTGGAGGACACAAAAATTTAGATTAAATAAAGTGTTTAATAAGCAAAATATAAAGCATATAAATATAGTGTTAAATAAGACAAATAGAAAGCACATGAATATAATGTTATATAATAGAAATATACAGCATATAAATATAGTGTTATACAGTACGGTAAGACTTCCATGAATCCTCTTGTATTTGGCTACTAGTCTTTAGTGAACGTTTTATTTAATAAACAAACTTATGCCAATAGCTGGGTAGTTAAATGATTGACGGGTGGTTAAGAGAATCAGAGTATTTGAGCACTGGAAAAATATTTATCTAAAGATTTTTATTAACTTATTTTATTAGAATAGGCTCGAGCCGTTACGTAGACGAACAGTTGGAGAATGGTTTTATATAAAGACGACATAAAGGATAGATGTGCTGATGGTTTTATATAAATACGACATGGAAGATAGATGAACTGGTGGTTGCCTGGATTCAAAAGCCCTACAGTAATCACTTGCGGTGCATTAACGGAATACCGGGCGGCTTGTACTTTGACAAGGCTTAATGCCCCCAAGTAGCTCCGGGACACGACAACCAGCCGGGATCATTTCGAACCCCGGTGATCCAAGAGATTACCGGGAAAGAAAAACTGCTTTCATTCCCCAATGGTAGAATGGCGAGACGCTAACTTCAGCGAAGGGAAGGCATTGCCACAGACGTGAAGGACGAATACTTGAAGCGGATTTTTTAAAAGAAATTATATAAAACCTGGAAACTATTTGTCTGTTTCTACGCCACAGGCTGAGATCCTTACCCCAATAAAACGTAGCGGACTTAAACTGACGGTGAAAACAATAATTAGTTAAATTTACTCTGAAACTCTAACCCTTCGGGTTGACAGGCGGTAGCGATAGTATCAAATTATTCAGTGAATTATTTCTCATATTATACATAACATTAATGAACACTTTGAAACTATTATATATATATTTAATATTGAAACTTAGATTGTAATTTTATAACAACTTAACATAGAATAATAAAGTGACTTAACATTTATCAACTCGGAATGTGAAAGAATATTTAATTCAGAAAATGAAATTACTTTTAAAATTAAATTGATCACTATTACACACTAGTTTACACAGAGTTGGAAATATTACTATTGGCAATGTTTGTCTATGAAATAAGCAACATAAGAAAATATAAATGCATTCAGTTGAAATATTATTACTATTAATTACAATTTTATAAATGATTTCTAAAGACTAGAGCAGAGGATTAAAAAAAAGAAAAGAAAATTTACTGACAGGTTAAATAATAGCATTATAAATGATATAAAAACTTACATATGATTCACTTGATTGATAACATTAAGCACGGAAGAAAATTAAAGTTCGTGTAACAAAGTTACTCTTCTTTCTTCATCCAGCTTGGCTTGTGACGAACGTAGGCGCGCATTTTTGAAAGTTATTTGTAAGGCATAGTAAATTTTGAGATTGGAAGTTGGAAATTCTGAAGTATATGAAACATGATCAAACAGCGGCACGAGGATCCATATTGGCGGGCAGAGACCAGCTCCTGGCACTTAGCCCATCAACATTGCGATTCACTGGTAAACTTCTTAATAATAATGTTTGAATTATACTCAACTGCTGTGTTGTCTCGAGACTACTTCTCTCACACACGACCAAAGTTAGAATGTAAGTTTTTCTCTAAAATAGCCACTGCTGACCTTTCCGACTTGTTTTTGTTTTAGGCTCCGCCTACTTTCTCTAGCCTCTAGCGATGCAGCTTGACCAACAATCAATTATCTGTTTTTAGCAATCTTTTAATTTAATATGCCATTTTTAAATCGATACAGTAATTACATATAAAAATTCCTTACTAATTTTGAATACAACTTAATTGCTCTGAACATTTGTGCAATTAGATTTTAATTAAAAACACTGATCAAAGGAATGTGATTTTTGATCAGTATTTTTAAACGACTTTATACAATTTTAAAACTAAAATTTAAAACAAATACGCCCGCACTGAAACTTTAAATTAAATGATATAAATTCACAAACCACGCACACACGAATATTATTTCATGGTTTGTGACATTTATATACGGAAACTTTACATATTTATTTATAAACTATAGAATATATAACTAATTTATATTATAACTTAAAATAGACAAAATCTCACTGCGGGCGAACAGTAGTTTGAATTACCGTACATAAAAACACCTGAAACGAAGATCGGTTCTCCGATCTGTCTGTTTCATTTCTTGTCACTTTATAAAAAAAAACAACAAAAAAAAAATGATTATACATAATTTCTGGTTAACATTTTTTTCATTCATTTTTTTACATAATTGATTTTTTTATTGATTTGACCTTGGAGAACAGTCTGGGTGAGGGTTTGAACTTAACATTTATAAAGGTGGGTATATTACCGTAATTCCTTTTCTCATCATCATGTGCATGTCATAGTGGTCATTTTCCGGGTTATCATTTTGTATATCTCTACCTTCTCCCTGGGTCGGGAGGTATATAAGGGTTATAGGTATGTCTTTTTAGATCTCTTACTAAAATAGCAAAAGCGGTCACAATATTGTGCTTTGGTATATTATTATATTGTTCATTATTAAAAGTATCTTGCTTTAAAAGAATTTCTCTAACTTTCTGTGATCTAATGGCATCCATTATAACATATTCACTTTGGGAGTTGAGAAGTTTTTCTCCATTTTTTATGAAACTATTTTTTTCAACATATGTCCATGCTTTAAAACAAAGTTTATTATTTCTGTTTAATGAGTTCAGCTCCTCATCAATTTTGTTCTGATCATATTTCATAAACAAATAATTATGGGTTTTATTAAAATGGGCAGCATTGTACACAACTAAAGATCTGTCCACTTTCTTCATTTTCATATCAGGAGGCCATTCAGCATCATTTCTAAACTTTAACTTTGATGTCTTCATTAATCCACTTTTCCACAGAACATCTTTATAATTATTATGAAAATATAACTTCTCATTAATTATGATTTCAGAAGATTCATCCATAACAGTATGTATTGTTCTATTGATATTTTTCATCATCGATACAGCCACTCCATTAGAGGGTGGTAAACTGATATAATCACTTTGAGATGGGCTGGCTTGCAGTAAATTTGAAACCACCATTTCCTCAGTACTTTCTTCGTTCTTAGCTAAATCTGCTAGAGTAAAACTTTGACTATGAGTAATCTCTGTCACATCTAATTCTTTACATTTTTGTTGAGTAGAGTTGGCATTTGTATTCACTAATCTACTCTCATGAGGTTCCAACCTTATTTTAGTTGGTTGAGGTTCTGTGTCCTCTGCTCCACTCCTCGCACTAATAATTGCTTTACTTTCTCTACTTGTTTTAACGTTCAACCCCATACGCCATTCTTCAATCTGTAACATACGCGCCATCATGGCCATCATGATCTTTCTGTCCTCCCTCATCTCCTGAGGATCGCGTCAAACTTCGCATCGCGATCGCGCTCCCTCTGTTTGACGTTCCTCTCCGGTCGTCTAAAACTTTGTTTTTTATCCTGAAAATTTTTTAACACGACTTCGTGGTCGCTGGATGTGTCCGACGTCTCTGCACCAGTCGCGGACACATGCTCGCTTTCTTCTATTTCTGTCATTTCCTCTTCGTTTTTCCTTAGAAATGTTTTTAGCATAAGACTTTGATTCGTACAACGCTTTGATTTGTATATATCATAAAAGGTTACTGATCCCTGCTCCTTGTGCCAAATCCTCCTCCGCTGCTGATACTGTTTGTGTGGCTTACTTCCTTTCTCTCTTTTCTTCCTTCGCCTACGTTCAGTCTGGTTTTTGTTATCTACGCTTTTTTCTTTATTTAGGAATATAATATGACATGTCTAAAATCATTACTAAAAATATACAGGGAAAAAAAACTTTATTTCACCCAGTTCGCACTGTTCTCCTCAGTCCTATAATACATACATATTAATAATGGGTACATAACATAGTATTTTTTTTTTTGTATTTCTGTCAGTAATTCTCTCTTTTTATATATGCCACCCTACTCTCTTTTAAAACAACACTCGCCACTGCTGTATGGACAAACATGTTTGCTGACAAATTTATTTGATAGGCGCCAGCCAGCAACATGTGACCAATAGATAATTTAATCTACTGATCCCCAAATATATACTTTTATATGACCTAATAATTTTTGATTTAAGATTTATATAGGCAAAAAAAATTTAATACTGACTCCGGTAAGGTTTTTTTTTTATATTACAACATATATATGCACATACGTTTTTATTTTTTTAGAACTGGACTTAATTCTACTTCTTTATTTTTTCATATGATTTAAACGACAAGAATGAACTCGCAAAACATTATGGAATAACTCATTTATTTTAATTAATTACACGCACGAATTGCTTCCGCTCTCTTTTCAAAAAAAATCTTCACTCTGTTTCTTAACAATATTTGGGAGGATTATATACTGAACCTTTGTGTAAGGGAAAAAAAAATTTTTATACATTTGTTTTATTACTATAGTTTTCACTTGCGCATTTTAATACGCCAAATACATATCAATATTATGACTCGACACAAAAAAAAAATTGAATATTTTTATCATTTAACTGTTTACTTTCGTTCACTCTGCAGGGTGTGGGAGATTTCTTCATCGAGCACCACGGAGGGCATCCAAAAAATATAATAACTGTACCGGTATAAATTTACCACGCTTACTCATACACAGTACCCGAGTTCAAACCCAGTCCACGTTTAAGAATAAATTCCCAAAACGCCAACTGAATTCAAACCCAAACCCCGGCATGACCAACCGATGATGACTTAAACTTAACTCTTTTTGTGTTTTTGAGAGAGTGGTTTTTGGAAAAAACACAACTGTAGATTATTCATAAAACTTTTTTAATTAAGAAATTAATCAATAAATATGAATGTTGATGGGCTAACTGGAGGGGGTCTGTCTCTCCCCCACGTTGGGTATAAAAAAAATAAAAACGTATAAATTTAAAATCGCTTACTCATACACAGTACCCGAGTTCAAACCCAGTCCACGTTTAAGAATAAATTCCCAAAACGCCAACTGAATTCAAACCCAAACCCCGGCATGACCAACCGATGATGACTTTACACCAGCACAGGGTTATCCCTTTTCTAGCTCAGCTTAGAACATGGACTAAATTCTTACAGTTAATGATATATAGGTTTGTTAGACTATAGATATTGGAACGGTCATTCATGTAACGTATATATTTAAGTTGCCAATACAGACAGAAAATGGCTACATAGACTTAGAGAGTAATAAGGTGGAGGACACAAAGATTAAGATTAAATAAAGTGTTTAATAAGCAAATATAAAGCATATAAATATAGTGTTAAATAAGACAAATAGAAAGCACATGAATATAATGTTATATAATAGAAATATACAGCATATAAATATAGTGTTATACAGTACGGTAAGACTTCATAAATCCTCTTGTATTTGGCTACTAGTCTTTAGTGAACGTTTTATTTAATAAACAAACTTATGCCAATAGCTGGGTAGTTAAATGATTGACGGGTGGTTAAGAGAATCAGAGTATTTGAGCACTGGAAAAATATTTCTCTAAAGATTTTTATTAACTTATTTTATTAGAATAGGCTCGAGCCGTTACGTAGACGAACAGTTGGAGAATGGTTTTATATAAAGACGACATAAAGGATAGATGTGCGGATGGTTTTATATAAATACGACATGGAAGATAGATGAACTGGTGGTTGCCTGGATTCAAAAGCCCTACAGTAATCACTTGCGGTGCATTAACGGAATACCGGGCGGCTTGTACTTTGACAAGGCTTAATGCCCCCAAGTAGCTCCGGGACACGACAACCAGCCGGGATCATTTCGAACCCCGGTGATCCAAGAGATTACCGGGAAAGAAAACTGCTTTCATTCCCCAATGGTAGAATGGCGAGACGCTAACTTCAGCGAAGGGAAGGCATTGCCACAGACATGAAGGACGAATACTTGAAGCGGATTTTTTAAAAGAAATTATATAAAACCTAGAAACTATTTGTCTGTTTCTACGCCACAGGCTGAGATCCTTACCCCAATAAAACGTAGCGGACTTAAACTGACGGTGACAACAATAATTAGTTAAATTTACTCTGAAACTCTAACCCTTCGGGTTAACAGGCGGTAGCGATAGTATCAAATTATTCAGTGAATTATTTCTCATATTATACATAACATTAATGAACACTTCGAAACTATTATATATATATTTAATATTGAAACTTAGATTGTAATTTTATAACAACTTAACATAGAATAATAAAGTGACTTAACATTTATCAACTCGGAATGTGAAAGAATATTTAATTCAGAAAATGAAATTACTTTTAAAATTAAATTGATCACTATTACACACTAGTTTACACAGAGTTGGAAATATTACTATTGGCAATGTTTGTCCATGAAATAAGCAACATAAGAAAATATAAATGCATTCAGTTGAAATATTATTACTATTAATTACAATTTTATAAATGATTTCTAAAGACTAGAGCAGAGGATTAAAAAAAAAAGAAAAGAAAATTTACTGACAGGTTAAATAATAGCATTATAAATGATATAAAAACTTACATATGATTCACTTGATTGATAACATTAAGCACGGAAGAAAATTAAAGTTCGTGTAACAAAGTTACTCTTCTTTCTTCATCCAGCTTGGCTTGTGACGAACGTAGGCGCGCATTTTTGAAAGTTATTTGTAAGGCATAGTAAATTTTGAGATTGGAAGTTGGAAATTCTGAGGTATATGAAACATGATCAAACAGCGGCACGAAGATCCATATTGGCGGGCAGAGACCAGCTCCTGGCACTTAGCCCATCAACATTGCGATTCACTGGTAAACTTCTTAATAAAGATGTTTGAATTATACTCAACTGCTGTGTTGTCTCGAGACTACCTCTCTCAAACACGACCAAAGTTAGAATGTAAGTTTTTCTCTAAAATAGCCACTGCTGACCTTTCCGACTTGTTTTTGTTTTAGGCTCCGCCTACTTTCTCTAGCCTCTAGCGATGCAGCTTGACCAACAATCAATTATCTGTTTTTAGCAATCTTTTAATTTAATATGCCATTTTTAAATCGATACAGTAATTACATATAAAAATTCCTTACTAATTTTGAATACAACTTAATTGCTCTGAACATTTGTGCAATTAGATTTTAATTAAAAACACTGATCAAAGGAATGTGATTTTTGATCAGTATTTTTAGACGACTTTATACAATTTTAAAACTAAAATTTAAAACAAATACGCCCGCACTGAAACTTTAAATTAAATGATATAAATTCACAAACCACGCACACACGAATATTATTTCATGGTTTGTGACATTTATATACGGAAACTTTACATATTTATTTATAAACTATAGAATATATAACTAATTTATATTATAACTTAAAATAGACAAAATCTCACTGCGGGCGAACAGTAGTTTGAATTACCGTACATAAAAACACCTGAAACGAAGATCGGTTCTCCGATCTGTCTGTTTCAATATATATATATATTTGTTGATATGTTTTGTAATCATTTGAATTTGAGTAGTTTTGGTTTTTTTTGCAAGAAAATAACTGATTGCAATAAAGATTTTCTTTTAATTTTTTTGTATTTTGCTCATTTTCTTTAATTTTCAAATTGCAGCAATTGAATTAATGACCTTTAGGTTTATATATATATATATATATATATATATATATATATATATATATATATATATATATATATATATATATATATATATATATATATATATATATATTACATGGCTTGTTTTATAGCTAAACCAACTAAACATTAAACCAGTATTTCTCAACTGGGATTCTGTAATATTCTGCTGCGAGATATAGAAATAAATAAATAATATTGGCATACTTATTGACATTAGTACAAGTACATTTGATATAACTGAATTTATATTTCTAGCATTCCAAGAATGCAACAAAATGCATTTCTTTTTATGATCAGGTGCAAATATGTGTAGAAAAGATAGCTTACTGATTGCAATTGATAAAGGCATGCTTGGCAATAATGCTATTGGTTCCTAGAATGAATTGTTCCTGCAATAAAATCACCAAATATTGTGGCACTATTTGAGAATATTTCTTTTCTAGGCTGTAATACTGAGTTGTCTATTGCACCTCAATCCTTTCTAAAAACTGCACTATGTACATGTCCAGGTGGATATGATTTCACTAGACATATTTTAATGCTACAAGGAATATGTGCATGACCAGTTTCCATTGACAGTGGCTGGATTTGTAACAAGATTATTTTTCTGTGTTATTTTGTAAGAAAGTATATTACTTTTCCTTTTTATTTTATATCTGAGCAAAGCACTTTTATAAATAAATACTTTAAAGTTAAAATTATACTTTTGTGTTAATTTAATCAATTTAAATTAAATTCCAGGTCACATCGTTAATTAATCAGTAAACAGAAACTTAACAACAAAAAACTATTATGTCTCTTGTGTTACTAATAAATAGTCAATAAATCATTTTAAAAAAATATAATTTTATTTCAACGGTAACATGAGAAATAAAATGAAATGCTCAAGAGTACCATGATGTCAAAATATTAGGAAGCACTGCATTTATCAATGGCATTTAGCCATTTTTAGCTGTGGGGCAAAATTTATAATCTCTCATCACCTGGAAAATAGAAAACCTTGTATTTATTTTTTTCATGACTTTTTTAAGGGTGTTGTGTTATTCTTCATCAAAAATATACGATTTGATGTAGCAACACTAAATATGTAGTTAAAGTGAAGCAATATTAAACCATCACGTCATCTGGAGTATTTTTTTAAAAGTGATAACACATTGGCGATGATTGAAACACTTCTTGTCAATGTATTTGCATTTATAATTTTAGAATATTATTTAATTAAAATTATAAATATATATTTGTAAATTATAATAATATTATATAAGTTTTTCATATTTTATTCATATGTTTGCAAAAGGAATTAACTTTACCCAGAACTAAAAAATCCCTGGTTTCAAAATTTCTATATTTTATTAGGAAATAGAATTTAAAGCTGAGACAAATACACATATGCACCTAGAAGCGCTATTTTACTCATAATTATCAGCTAATATTGTATTATGAAACTTTAAAACCTTAAGATTATCAGACTTAGTTTTATTTTAAATTTCAAAATATTTAACTGACAAATATAAAGAGTAAAGAAGATTGTTAAATGTATAAGTGCATTAATTCCAGCTTTGAATTTAAATTATCATTCATGAAAAAAAAATCAAAATATGTCTGCATATTTTGTTCAAGTTTAATGTTAATGGTCCTACATTATAATAAAGATAACTATTTTTGAATATTGTAATAGTCATAATACTATTTAATTTTTTTCATTATTCATTTTATACTGATAATATTTTTTTATTTTATTATGTTTATTGAATAATATAATATGAATAAAAGTGGAAAAAGTGGACAAAAATATAAAAAACTAGATGGGGATACACACATACATATATAACCAGAAAAAAAGAGAAAATGTACTTTTAAAAAATTAATTAAGTCTATTAATTTATTGAATAGACTACCAATAGAAAAAGGGCAATCATAAATTATATAAATATATTTCAAATGTCAAATGTTTTCCAATAAAATAACTGTTTTCCAAATAATCAAAAAGAATTTAAATCCATTGTTTTTGTTTTGTTTTTAATATTGACTATAGTGGATTTTATAACTGTGGTATTCAAAGAGCAATGCGTAACAAAATTTTTGGTATTCCCTTTTTTCCTCCATAAAAGTACTTTTCATTTTTTATTTTAAAATTTGTATTTTGAAATGTATTTCTCGATTAGTTTTGTCTTTCTTCCTTTTCTTATACTTATTATTGTTGTTAAAATCAATTCAACTAATAGTTTTTAATATATTTAATATAAAATCTTCATTATTTTATCTATTTTAAACTTAAAATTAATAATTTTATAATTATATGTTGGACTTTTATCATTATTTAATATTAGTTATTGAATGTTTTTTGAAAAATTTAAACTTTATTTAAACTTTTGAAATTATAGAGGATTTGAACACAGACATTCAAACTCCTATTAACTATCCACTCTATCTATCTCATAGAATCGGTACACATGATCACACACATGGGAAAAAGCTAAATGATATCCGATATATATATATATATATATATATGAAAAATAAATACAAGTTAGTCACGTAACCTGCTATCACTTGTTATTTATGATCAATATATATATATATATATATATATATATATATAATCAAAACTACCCCAAATCTAAAATTAAACCAGACCAGAATAAAAATAATATTAAAACACAACCTAAGGTTTCACTGCTACAAGCAGACTTCTCAAGTGTAAAGAAATAATAAAAAAAAACACAACTTATATATACTATTAAAAACTACCCACAAATCCATTCACTTCCCATCCACCCTTAATATTAAAAGAACTCTTAAATAAGTTAATTGCTTCAGAATCATAAATTTTCAATAATAAAGACTCTTTAATTCTTCTTTTGATTTCATTTCTCTCAAAGAAGACAACCTTAGCTCTTCCGATCTAGCTAAGGTTGTCTTCTTTGAGAGAAATGAAATCAAAAGAAGAATTAAAGAGTCTTTATTATTGAAAATTTATGATTCTGAAGCAATTAACTTATTTAAGAGTTCTTTTAATATTAAGGGTGGATGGGAAGTGAATGGATTTGTGGGTAGTTTTTAATAGTATATATAAGTTGTGTTTTTTTTATTATTTCTTTACACTTGAGAAGTCTGCTTGTAGCAGTGAAACCTTAGGTTGTGTTTTAATATTATTTTTATTCTGGTCTGGTTTAATTTTAGATTTGGGGTAGTTTTGATTTTATATTGACTAGTTTAGCTTTATGCTTGTAATGTTTATATATATA
>JAQFVV010015795.1:0-11298 GCA_028023455.1 Epiperipatus broadwayi
TTTTAAAGAAATACTTTAGCTACTATTATTTGGTTTGGTCAGGGAGAGATTTGTGGTCTAATGGTGATTGACTCCCTCTAATTGCTGTTTGATATTTTGATTTCTAGAAAGATTTTCTGCCCCCCTTCCTCATTTATCAATATGCTATTCTGAATTTTTTTGTTTTGGTCACATGATTACATTAATGTTTTTATGACCATTTACTAATAACAGTTGAAAAATATTGTTTCTCCATATCTGACGGTGGCAGTGATTTGGATCTTTGACTCACATGAATGCTGGTTTTTTACCTGTCATTTTCTGATTGACTTCTAGAGATATTTCTTTTTTGATAAAGCACAAATGTAAAGACTTGCATGTTTATATTTTAATTTTTGACGGCAACTGCCTATTTTTTTACTAAGTTAATTCATTGCAGGAGTAAGTTGATTTTTTGGTCATGTAATTTTTGCTTTCGTTTTGCCATCCCAGTCATTTTCTAATTATTATGTTTGATGTCTTGATTTCTAGAGATATTTGATTTTTTTTTTTGATTGAGCATAGTGCTATAAAATTTGTTTGGTCACAATAATTGAAACACTATGCAACACTAGTAGCAGTATTATTTTACTTTATTTAGTGCTTGGTTGTGTCAGTGGTAGTTTTGGATTTCTTCTTAGATAGTGTCTTCTAAACTAGTACTAATTTATTTTTTTTTAATCTGGAATTAATCGTTTGTTTGTTTGGCACAACATTTGTTTATTTGTGTACAAAAATAATATGTAGCTGTATATTTTTTATTCTAGTAGCAGTGGTTCTATATTCAGGAATGGATTTTTTTTCAGTAATTTTGTTGCTTGTTATTATAATTTATTTATAAAAATGTATTTATTTATTGCTTAATTATCAAAATAAATAAATAGATAATTTTATTATGATTTCCTCTCCGTGAGAAATCAACTTCATTCTGATGTTAATTTAACTCTTTCTTATATAACCACTAAAATTGTTGTAAATATTTTATCGAAATGTTCTGTGATTGAGTGAAAAATAAATGAAACCTATCATTTTTATAACTTGATTTACTATTGATTGTAATTAACACATACAGCCAAATTAATCATTTTAAATGCCCTTTTTTCTCAGTTATTTTGGTTGTCTTTAGTAATTTATATTAATAAAGAATCTCATTATAATAAGTCTGTAATCCCTCCAATGATTTCTAATTCCAAATTTGCTTAATGTGTTTTCTACTTTTCTTTCTAAGTATGATTAGACATATTCATCTTTGAATGACTGCTAATATATAAACATTAATATTTGAAATATATCAAGGTCAGTTAAATTAATAAATAAATGTTGTAATATCAGAATCATATTTGTGTGACTAATCTAAAACATGCCATAATGATTTTCCATAACAAAATAAAAAGTTAAGAAAACTATTAGAATCAGTGATTAAAATCTTTATTAGCATGATCATCTATTTAACATTATGTTTTCACTTAGTGATTGTTTGTTATATACATTTATTCTTTAAAAAGGGTGCTGATTTAGTATGGCTCACTAGCCATTTCAATATAAGATCTCGCCCAAAACCATGTTAACACATCCAACTTGATAAATGACATCGATCAATCTATATGTTGTCGCGATCTGACAAAGAGATATACCAAAAGTAAATGATACAATATACCTATATATATATATATATATATATATATATATATAAACAAATAGTAGTACATCTCTAAATAACTGATTTAATATTTCAACCAGAAGACTGGAAAACCAGTTTTCTAGTTGAAATATTAAAGTGACTGCTTAGAGAAGTAATTATATTTGTTTTTATTTATAATTCTTTTAGTTAGTTAATATATTTATTATTATTCATTTACTTCAACAAAAACTTAAAAAGCTATTGTAGGTTAATGAAAAAACTTATTTAGCCATGGAGATTGTCAATTGTAGTAATTGATAGTTTTTTAGCAACATTTAAAGTTTAAAAATTTTATAGCTGTTTACATGGTTATAATACTCCTCACTTTCATTCTTTATTAGAATAACCATCCATAGAAATATTTAATTCAATATATATATATATATATGTGTGTGTGTGTGTGTGTGTATATACAAACAATTTAAAGATTGACTTATGTGTAAATAGATCAAAATGTAAAAATAATACATTTCAATAAATATTTTAGTAACTATAACTGCAAAAAAACATTTACAAAGAACATAATAGCACTGAATTAAAAATAAACCTACATATTGCAGCTTATGAAATATAGGTAAAAATATAATAAAATTATTGATATGTTATATATATACATGTTTTGTTTGCTTTGGTTAGAAAGTTCTTTGAATGATCATAAATAGTCCAATCAATAAAAATACTTCTACAAAAATGTCACTAAACTTGTCACTTTCTTTATTTTGCTATAATATTTTATATAAATACAGTGATCAAAGTAACTGATGAGTGCTGGTTCAGCACAATATATATATATATATATATATATATATATATTGAAGAACATTTATCTTTTTTACATGTATGTGGTCATATGTGTCTTATATCGGATAGAGTCGGTGATTGAAGGGAGCTTGAAAATATGTGTTCAAATCCATTTTAATTACATCTGGCTTAAGTATATACCCTATACTTGTCTTTATATTGTAACGAGCACAGACGTTCGTTACATTGTTGTTTTTTTATTTTTATTTATTAAACATGAAAGTAAATTAAAAGTTCGCATTTAAAATTTTCTTTAGAATTAAAAATTGAAATTAAATATCAACTTAAACTCTTATATATTAAATCGCACAGATAATGAAAAATTATTAAAATAAAACTTTATTAAAGAAAAAGGTATTTTAAAACTAAATTTTAAAAAGATTTGGAGGTGAAATTATATCTTTAAATTTATCTTTAAACATATTTTGATTTGGAAAACAGGTTAATTAATCAGAAATGGAAATGATTGTTAATTAGTTAAATGTAAACCAGCCTTCAGCATTTAAATGTAAAAACACTAGTCAGATAGGAAAACAATAGAAACTGTTAGCAAATAAGAAGAAATCCCTATGGAATCGGACCGCAGTGAAAGGACCATCGCATCGGTGACGTAATGTAAATTCAATCCTTCACATTAATATAAAAAGGACAAGTTTGGAAATTATTAGTTTTAGTGAATGAGGAGTGATTGATTATTGACGATGTAACAGCTAGGTGTTAGTGCTTAGGGGATTGAAAAAGACGCACAGCTTCAATCCCTTCAGTTCTGTAAGAAAGGAAGAAAAATGGGCCATCGTTTCTTCATTGAGGACCAATTACACTAAAAAAAAATAAAAATCTCCAAAGGATAAATAAATCGATTAAACCGGATACAAATCTTCGAACGACGTGGGAATTTACGTGCAAACGTCAAAGGGAATATACGAAGATGAACTATTTCCAACTACTTTCAGTAAGAACTTTAAAGTACTCTGAACAGTAAATTAAAAACTTTCCAGATTTAAATGATGTCAATATTATTCTATCTGACCAACATTATTTTATTAATTAGTTATAATTTTATTTAATGTATTTAATTTGTAAAATCATTTCCCATTTATTTATTTAATTTTGTTCTTTAAGTTTTATTATGATTTCTGTTTTCAGTTAAACTAAATTATAAAAAAAAAATGTTAAACTTAAGTAGGGCGTGAATGGCTGTCTCCCGATTTGTAAAGATATATTAAGGGAGGAGCAATCTTAAGTTGTTTATATTTAGTGGTTGAATTGGTTCAATGGATTGGATATATTTTTGTAATTAGTAGGTGTAATATGAGATCTCGCTACTGGGCAGGATTATAGATATACGCCACACACCCTCTGTTTGCCTATGGATGAGTTTGTAAATTAGAAGGCGAGTTCTGCAGCCAATTTCCTATGGAGTTTTTAGTTTATTGATCTACTTGCCCACAGATGTCACATCCCTGTGGGTGGAGAGTCAATAATGGTTTCTATTTCTACATATTGTTCAGATGGCCATTCCTGACAATATTGTTGTGTTGTCGTATCATTATTCATGATCTACAGGATCTTGCATCAGATGGACCAGCGCCAGTTGATTGTGAAATGTGTTGCCCTAAGGTTAAGTAGGGATAGAATATTTTATTTTTAAATGCAAATCTATGTGATCGATTCACAGGCTCGATTCTAAATAAAAATGCATTAAACTTAAGTTGTTTATAGACGCTTGCATGGATTGTTTATCGGTTAACTATGTTTTTTAGTTTCATGGTTGAGTCAAAATATATAGACATTCGATAAATAATGATACATACCGGTGAGTATCTAAAAATGTATTTATTCGGATGTCTTTTAGATTATTGGTGATGATGCAATTATCTGAGTGCTGAATCTTAGAAAGTTTCTTACTAATTCGCTATGCAAGTGTCAGTAATCAATAATTTTGTATTTTGATCATTTATGTTTACTTTGAAATGTTTTTGACCGTTGAAATCTATGTAACAGATCTATAGCAACATATTAAACAGGTTTTATAAGCCCATCTGTCACGAACTTGATTAAAAATGTAAATTTATAATATCATAAAGTAACTCAATGTAAATTAAAGTAAAATCAAGAGTTTAAAATAATGTTAAATGTAAATCACTAAGGTAATTTTAAACCTTATATACTATGTGCATAAATAAATCTGTTTGTATGATAATTACTGTGATTGACTTACTTTATTCTTTTATGTTTAGGATATAAAATTTATAGATTTTTTTAATACTAAATCTCAGCTGAGCTGGTGACAATGGGCTAACTTGATCTAAATAAATAAGTAGAAGTGGAATCTAACAGATAGTATCTGCCTGCTTTATAAATTTTCCTAGGCTCAAATGCCTAGATAAAAAAATATTGATAGTGCGGTGCGGTGCGATGCGATCTCCGCCCCATTTGGATAATTTATACAATATCTCTCTTCTTTGAAATCTTTTATAGCAAAAATATTTATTAATAAAAATACCCCAATCTGATATTTTGGCTGTCCTATATTTCTTATCCACAGCTATGATATGATGAAATAAGAAATAAAAATAAATATATAAATAATATAATAAACTAATAAAATAAAATAAAAAAATTAACACACAATTTAATAAAATAAACTAAAATAAATGCAATAAAATGGATTGAAAACAAAATGAAATAACCCAGATAATTTAAAATAAATATACATCACTTGAAAAAGTTTTCGTAAATGTAATTTGCAAGTCTTTTTACATATAAATCTTAGAGTTGGGCAAATAATAGAGGAGCAACAGAGAACTACAATTGTTTATAAGTAACAAAAGAAAATCGAAAATAAAATACATGGGTGACAGAATATACAGGCATTACTAACATCAACCAAAGTGATTAAGAAACTTTAAGTAGAAAGGTGGGCTAGATATATTGCTATAAGGGAATTGATAATAGATGGACAGTTTAAATCTTAAACTAGATTCCCCAAGAATCTAAAAAACTTTAGAAAGTGACCATATGTGAGATGGATGGTTGAAATAATGAAATGGGCTAGAAGTGATGCTCAGGGAAAGAAAAAATAGAACTAGGAACAGCTGGATTAACTTGGAAGAAACCTGTATCACTGCAGTGGAGATAAATAATGGATTAAAACAGTGATGATGAAATATATTTTTATCTGTATATATATATATATATTCTATAGAATAACAAATTAATTCAAATGTATACTTATTATGTTTTAATATTTTCTAAGTATTTAACATTTCCTTTATAAATGAAATCAATGGGAAATTGTAGTTTTAAAATCTCCAAATTCCTTAAAAATACTTATATTTTTATACATATATTTATGATTTATAGACGTAACGAATAAAAGGTAAATACTTCAACAATTATCGATATCAAGAAAGATGGATAATAAAAAAATAGTAGCATACATTATATTGATTTTAGAAATAAAAAGAATATATTTTTAATAAATAAATCCGTATTGAACAAAAATATATAAAAGAATATTATGAAAGTGACCCTCAATTTGAGGGATTCTGCAATTCTGGAGTTTATATTGGTTTTTATTTACAATGACGATTTAGTTAATAATTATGAATGTGAAAAAAAAAGCAATTAAAAAAAATACATTTTAAGTAGTGGTTTATTTTCGTGAATATATATACAGACATGAATGCACATGTATAATCTCTCTCTCTCTCTATATATATATATATAATATTTAAATTTAATGTTATATATTTTATATTATCTGAATTATTTTATTTTTATTTATTATATTTCATTTATTTCAGTTCTATTTTATTATATGCTATATTATTTATATATTGGGTATTTTAGTTTATTATATTATTTATATATTTATTTTATTTTATTTGTTATTATATCATAGTTCTGAAAAAGATTGCAGGACAATTGACACATGCGATTGGATTTATGTAATAAAAAGACAATTGCTGTAAATTGTTTAAAATAAGGTGTACAACTTGTATTTATAGTAGAAATTCTATTCAATTTTTTTTTTTAAAATTATCACTTATTGACTTTTGAAGCACTTTATATTTTGAAATTATGACTACATTTAATGGTTATCGTATATTCATAATTCTAGTTTAATTCTAAATATCGGATGAAAACCGGTTTGATTAAAATTATATTACAGAAGTTGTTGTTGCAATTAAGTATAATTTATTATATCAGTGCGTTGGTGGCCTAGTGGTGCCTTCCAAGCGGCTGGCCCGGGTTCGCTTCCCAGTCGACGCAATTGACATATGAAAAAAAAGTATAATTGATCATTAATAATAATATTATTGGCAACAACATTATAGACAAATTTATGATTATATATATTTCATTTGACCATTGATAAGTATTTAAGAAAAATAATAGTATCTATTTGTGAGGGTATGAAAATGTCCATCACTTTATACTTTTATCTGGGGTATTAATATTATGATTTTAGTATAATTTTCAAGTTGATTTATTGGTATTTGAAAAGTGAGGTATTTTATTATCCACATCTAAAATATTGGAAAGCAAATAAAATATTTTTAATATAATTACTCTCATTTTATTTTAAAAAAAATTTCAAATGTTACCATTTGTATTGCTCAGCAAAGACTAGGATAGGTGTGGCATTGTATCATTATAATTAACATTAACTAAATCTTCTTAATAGTTCTTACTAAATGATTTCATAATAAAGCCAGCTGCTAAATATATCTTTACACATGTGGTAAAATGAACGTCTTTTTTTAAAAAATAAAAATAAAAATAAAAAATTAGAGTGCAGACAATACTACGCAAAATGATAACTTAAGATTTTTGTATTTCGAATTTCTTAGTCAAATAAATTTGTAATGTAAAGAAAAAGTCAGGAAATTAATTCCACAAATTTAATATATAAGTACTTAATTTATAAATAAGTATTAGTCACACCCATGAAGTGATCATCCTCTACTACAACCAGGGAGTGCATAGACTACAAGAGTTGTTAGGTTTGCTATAAGTTAGGTACAGCTAATATTTATCTGTGTATTTTAATACAGTGAATAAATATATTACATTTTATAACATTAATTTTACTTTTGATTTTTATTCATTAGACAAGACTTGAATTCAGATTTTCAATCTCTCTACATCACTCCCCTCCATTTACTCTTTCAGTGATACACATGACCATGTACATGTGAAAAAGATAAATGATCTCAATATAAATATTTTATGATGAAACAACACTCATCAGTTGGTCTAGATCACCATTTTCCATACATATATAGAGTTAGTGCTCACTTTATATTAAGATGGTAAGATCTTCATTTTCAATGGACAAATTTCAATCTTCTCTAGCTTTTAATATTAATGCGTCCATGTCATTGAAAATCAAGGTGGAATTATCATTAACACATGTTGATACCAATTGTATTGTCATACCCATGTTGAACTTGAGTCCCTCTGACCCCTTCATACATTGGACCTTCATATATCTATTTAAATACACCAGATACTTAGGGATGAGTAGACCCCAGTTTAATATATATAATATTTGAGATTAAAGTATACTGTATTAGAGTGAATAAATGTAAGGAGTTTGAAAGTCTGAGTTCAAATCCTGTCTAATTACATTAAATTTAGTATAGACAATATACTTGTATTTAAATATTATGTTTTCTGGGTTTATCCATGTTTAATTAAAAGTAATGTTCTAATGATATTTTGATTGGATAGGATCTATCATTATTTGATAATGAATATTATTTAAGAAAAAATTATAGTGTTTTTATGATAACATATGGAAACAATATTGTTTATCAAATCCCAAAAAGTAGTCTTTTTACAAAGTGAAAGAGTGCAAAGTGACTGATGTTTATTGATATAAAAATTAACAGTTGTTTACATCAAATTAAAAAAAGGTGTAATTTTTTATTTAAAAAAAAACATATGCACAGATAGTTATTTAAAATTTTAATTTCATCATTTAATTCAAATTTTTTCCATAACAATATAGCTCTTGTATAAGAGCAATTCTTTCAGACTAATCTTGCCTAGAAGAAATAAGATTATATTTGCAATACCTTGATAATTAAAGGTTACAATAATAAAAAAGCTTTAGCCTAAGCTCAAATATAGTGATAATTAAAAAAAACCAGGGGGGGGGGGCAATAATCATTAAAGTTTGTAATCTTTGTGTAAAAAACAACAATAAAGACCAAATGCATAACATAAAAAATTACATATACCACAAACAAAAGTTCCCCGTATTTTTTTCAAATCTAAGTACTTAATCTTCCCTTGATATTTGCAAAAAATCCATGTGAAGTTATAGTTTTTTTATATGGATATGAATAATTGTGGAATTAGTGCTAGAAGAGATGATGGACATGGTAATTCATTATCGACTAACACTCTGCCTCCATATTAAGAATACCGGTCATCTATATATTATTATATTTAATGTTTTTATGGTTGTATGATATAGATAAATTATTTTTTTCGGTTAAACCATGTGTTATTTTCCATTACAAACCAATATTTCGTCGAATTTGTATCCCATATTATCATAGTAAACTTTTGTAAGAAAAATCGTTCGATCTCAAACAGTGCTTTGAGCTGAATGTGATATATATATATGTACTTACAACAAGATTTTATCAGATGTGCCGCCTTTGTGCTGTGACCAATCAGAATACAAGTCATCAAAATTCTTATCAGATCAAGACTATATTATCAAGCAGGATTTATTTTTTATTTGGATTTTTCTTTAAAAAACCCACTAATATAAATAACTCAGTTTTTATATCAATTCATTCATTTATTATAAACTTTTTACTATGTTATTATTTTTATTTCATAGATATTTAGTTTTGTTTCATGATGTTTTCATCCTGGTCTAATATGCCAGTTTCAATTCAGAATCATCTTTTAGCTCTCATGTCTTAAGATCATCTGTGCACTAAATTTCACAGATTTCACCAGTAATTGAAATCTAAAAACATAAATTATCAACTAAGGCAAAATAAAAAATACCAAAGGAAAATATCTCTAGGTACCTGATAGGCAGTTCAATTGAGAGTTTTGAAAACCCATATTTTGGATTGGTGACTTTTAAACTAGATGACAATGTAACTACCTGGAGGTTATTTTATAAGCTTTCACAATTAATAAATTTTATATACTTATATGAGGATTCTTTATTTCTCAGTTTTTTCTTTAAAGATCACGTGGAGGATTGGGTTTCCCATTTTGGTAGATTATGTCGATTTATGTTAACTTGTATAACTTATTATATAAACAGTTTCTTTAAAACTTTTTTTCTATTTCCAATGTTCCTGTTTCTTCCCAATTGAACATAGATTTGTTGGTATATACAAGAACTGAATTTTATATGTATTTTTATATAATTCTTTATACATGTAGTGTTAGTTTTTTCAGCATTTAAAATTTAGACTTTGGAGTTATATAGCTGTTCTGCTGTTGTATTAATCATAGAACATTGCAAAGAGTTCCCTAAATATGAACTTCTGTAAAAATTTATTGTGAACTGAAATGGATCTTATCTACAAAACACATTCTGCATGTTTAATGTCAGATAATAGAATTAAGTGTCCTAATAATGATACTACAACCAAGGTATGTTTGATCATTTTTTAGTAGGTTGCTACAATTTCAATACAATAAATAAACTGTATGATTAACTTCTTAGGAGATCATCAGAGTTATGAGGACACATTAATTTCATAAGTGCAAATACAAGAGGGTTTTTTTATTTTTTCTCTGGCTATCGAATCCAGCAATGTTTAGCTGATAAGTTCATCATTTGCACTATTGTGGAATGATGCCTGATAATTCTTGTGAGATTTTGAGAATAGTATATTCAAAAGCTAAAAATTCTTAAATGAATAGAACAATTGTAATTAATTCACTATTTTAGTACTTCACTATAACTTGATTTTTCAAATAACTAGTAATACATTTTAAACATAATTTATATATATATATATATATATATATGCATGTATGTTTGGGGAGACTTATTTGACATTTTATATATATATATATATTATTTGAAATATAATTACATTTTATTATTTATATATATATATATATACGATAACCATTATTCTGACTCTCTGCAAAATGCTCTTACCGAGCTTATAGTCAATTTTCTCATTCAGATCCCTTTTTCATGATATTCCAAAACCTGCTCATCTCATCCATCCATCTCATATGTGGTCTTTTCTAGGTCATCTATAATAAATTAAAATTTAAAACTTTGACTTCAACTGTATATTTACTGTTTAAATAAATCATACAATATAAATCCCACATGCTTGTATATAACAGCAGTGATTGTATATGTATAATAATAATAATATAGGAAAGCTACTTTTAGGCAAATATTGATTTTTGCCTTTTCAGTGAGTTGGAACCATTTTATAGGAATTGAACTCTTCATTGCTTTCATGTTTAAATATATCTATTTTATTAAAAATTAATTAAAACCTATTATAACTATAAGACGATATATACAAGGAGAGAGAAAAAAACCTTGTATAAATGTATGCCATATAATTTTCCATTAATTTATCACTATCCAAGTAGTAGTTCCATCGTTTGATGTTATGTTTCATATAATTAACAGTTCAGTTTTAAATATCTTTCTTTTATATATTGTGTCTACTATTCTTTTACTAGTTAAATCTAGTTAATTTTATATAAAAGAGACCCTCCAAACAAAAATGCATGTAATGTAGATTTACATTATAAAATATTTCAATACATCG
>JAQFVV010015796.1:0-11288 GCA_028023455.1 Epiperipatus broadwayi
TTATTTATACCTCTTTTTTTTTCAGATGTGCAAATATGTTCCATTCAATTATTATAGGGATTGTATGGTAATCTTTAGATTTTTGAATAGTCACTTCAAGCTGGTGTGATCCAGAATCTTGAACTCCCAAGTTCATCATTCTGTCACTGCACAAGGCATATTCCAGTTATTACATCTTTATTTTGTTGGTATTATAAAAAAAAATCTGGGCATTACAAACTAATTTCAAATAATTGATTTTTTAAATTCAATTTTGTAATAGCAATATGGCTAACCATCCAATGAAAGAAACATCATTGTTTTTAGATCTATTTTAGTTCAGTATTTTTTTCTCTTTGCAAAGTTAAAACTTTTAAGAATTATTTTTGTTTGTAATCTATAAATCTCATGAATAATTCAAAACCTTTGGAAATACAATAAAGAATAAAAGTAAAATTGATCAAGTTGAAATTTGATATTTACCCAATTCCCATTGTAGGAGACATTTAAATAATTTGATCATGAGTTAATCCAATGCTGTGTTAACAAAGGCATCCTAATTGGAAAGCTTTGTGAAGTGATAAAGTGATGAATTCAATAGCTAAAGATTTCTGATACAATGAAGTAGTAAATAGCCTAGTAGATTAGAACATCATCTTAAATTGACCCCCACCAGGGAAAATGCCATGGATATCCCTTAATCAGTCATCTAAATCAATACATGCCAATTATGGACACTAATCTCAATGTTAAAATCACTTTGTGGGATGCGTACCACCTAATCTACCTTCACCCATAACCTCCCGAAAGTAGCCTCAACCTCACAAACCAAAAATTAATCACCCATTTTAAAACATGGTGCCAGGAGCCCAAGTATCTGGACTTCATCATCAAAATTAACCTTAGCGCCTGTCCTACAAACTGGTTCCTGTTTTCGCGAAGAGAAACTTCAACATTGATCTGACCTGCAGTTTATGCTCTCATAAAGAGGAAACCATTGAACACTTCATATATCTTTGTCCAAATCTTAAAACAGTCGAAGATATAGTCTCCGCCAACTCCAATATCAGACCGGATCTAATTCTCTCACTCTTAAAAGTGATCCACACCGGAACATTCACAATTATTAGACTGTCCATTTTCATCCTCTACTCAATTTGGGTAGTACGCTGCAAGTTGATAATGGAACTGCCCATCTAGACCCAGGTCTGTTGTTCTGTAAAACAAAGATCGTGAAAAGAGATGAGCTCATCTCCCAAAAAATCCTTTGAGGACACTTGGACACTATTCACCTTCCCAGCTAATAACAACGATAAACATGCTGGCCCACTAAATCATTCAACAAGAACTCTCAGGACTTAGCATAACCTCATTTAACTTTGTATATATCCTTTCTAATAATGTACACATAGTAATTAATAAATATATTTTTGAAACAACAAGAATCTAATATGCTTACTTCTTGAAAAAACATTGAGATAATGATTTCAACAAAGATGTACAGTTTGGTTATTTTTAGATATGCATTGTATCTATCATTATTCCTTTTTTTTTATCAAGTACCTGTCTCTATTTTTTTTCTTGAGATCATTCATCAGTTTATTTTTTTAAAAATATACTTCCTATTGTTTTTCAACATTTCATTTGTATCCCCTTTATCTTTTAGCTGCTCCCATCCCAGCCAAATTAAAAATTTTCAAATATATATATACAATATTTAGTTTCTCTTTTTGCTGTGTCCAGCGGCACTCTACTGCCTGCTGGATTGCAAATATAAATAACACAAATAATTACTAATTAATGTGGCGTCTCAGCAAGTAATTTAAAATAACAAGAGTTTATTTTACATAGTTATATGTAGATAATCTAATTTAATACATATATGACAATTATATACATGTTTTATAAATACAATAAGGGCCCAAAGGCATACCAAAATATTAATTAAGATCAATATGACTTGTTATACTGTTTCTAAGTTTACTTTTACACGTCCGGAGGTAAACTTTTTTCCAAGGCTAAAGTGAAAGAGGGGCTGACTGGGGCACACAAGGAAATGGCACATCTGCCTTTCAGAAGCATCACTTAGCAAGTGTCCACTCTCAGTTCTGTTCTATATCTTTTTCTAATTTCATTGTTTTTAGGGTTGACTCCCTTGATTGGCCATCCGCTGCCCACGTGGTGGTCATCTCTAGAATTACCATATTTGATCCCTGATCAGATAATGCAAGTACCTTAGAATTGTCTATTTTAAGCACTGTTTCTATTATCATTAAATCTGATCAGGAACTTAACATTAAGGGTTGTAATGGCTTTGTTTACTTTATCTTAATCCTTTGCTCGAATTCATGTAATTTTCTTGATAAGTTAGTGTATAGTTTTTCCATTAATTCAACTATTTAATTAGACTAATTGATTTTATAAAATACTGTGAATGCCATTGGCATCCATGCATATACATTTAGTTTTACAGTTATAATATCATTAACCAATAATACTTATTTTGTGTATATATAGACATTTAGCAATACGTTTAGTTTTACAGTTATAATATTTAACTAATAATACTTATTTTGTGTATACATAAATATACACACACATTTAGCAATACCCCCCCCCCCCAAGTTCAGAAATTAGCGTTTTAGTTTTTTACTGTTCTTTCATTGTTTTTAGGGTTGACTCCCTTGATTGGCCATCCGCTGCCCACGTGGTGGTCATCTCTAGAATTACCATATTTGATCCCTGATCAGATAATGCAATTACCTTAGAATTGTCTATTTTAAGCACTGTTTCTATTATCATTAAATCTGATCAGGAACTAAACATTAAGGGTTGTAATGGCTTTGTTTACTTTATCTTAATCCTTTGCTCGAATTCATGTAATTTTCTTGATAAGTTAGTGTATAGTTTTTCCATTAATTCAACTATTTAATTAGACTAATTGATTTTATAAAATACTGTGAATGCCATTGGCATCCATGCATATACATTTAGTTTTACAGTTATAATATCATTAACCAGTAATACTTATTTTGTGTATATATAAGACATTTAGCAATACGTTTAGTTTTACAGTTATAATATCATTTAACTAATAATACTTATTTTGTGTATACATAAATATACACACACATTTAGCAATACCCCCCCCCCCCAAGTTCAGAAATTAGCGTTTTAGTTTTTTACTGTTCTCTGAACTTAGTATATAATCACTGAGGTGGGAGGAAATTTTTTGTTTCCCTCTTTGAACGTTGGGGTGGGGGGGTGTCTGATTCCATGTCTGGAGCATTATCTTGTTTTAGAGTATCAGGTAACTAGTCGGTGGCTTGCGTAATTTCAGTTTCTTATTTAGTATTGCCATCTGGGTTTGCATTGCTGTTATCTTTTTTCGGAAATGGCTGCAACGTTTGTTATATGCTTTCATCTTTTCGCAATTGATTTATGTGTTACACTTCCATCCTCCATTCGGACGGCAACCACTTGCTTGCTTAGATGTCACGCAATTTCTGCATTTAACTAGAATCTGTCCTGATTATTTCTAACCCATACGCGATTTTGTGAAAATTTATAGTTTATGCCTGAAAGTACGTACTTTGGTGTCTTTAGTTGGTATAATTTTGTCAAGCTTTGACCGCAGTCTACAACCTAGATATTTCTCTGCTGGTGATTTATGTGACTTAGCTGTAGGCGTAGAGTGTTGATAAAGAAGCAGGTTGATAACTGCTTCGTGCAGACTTTATTTTTCCATTTTATTGATGATAGACTTTAAATTTTGCAGTTTTCTCAGCCAGTCCATTTGATTGGGGATGGTAAGGTGGAGTAAATATGTGGTTTATTCCTCATTCGTGCATGGTGTACACAAACTTTTCTGATGTGAAATCTGTACCATTGTTGGATACAAGGGTTTCTGGGAGACCATGACATGCAAAAATCTCCATCAGTTTGTTGATGCTTTCACCCAAATCCTTGCTTTTAACTATTTTGTATTCGACCCATCCTGAATAGGCATCCACCCCTACCAGAAATAATTGTCCTTGAATCGGGCTGCAGTTATCGATGTGAAATTCTCTACCATGTTTTGTCTGCTTTTTGCCATGACTTGAATTTGGTTGGAGATTTATGATGGAGTGATTAATTTGCTGGAAGTTTGTGCAGTTTTTTAGGCATTGTTCTATGTCACTTAATTTTCGGCCACCAGACATAACTACAAGCTAACACTTTGACCCTGACAATGCCCGGATGACCTTCATGTAATACATTAAGTATTTGCGACCTGCCACTTATGGGGGTTAGTACTTGGTCGCCTCTGAGTATACACCCTTTGCAGATGGACAGTTGTTTCCGAGCTTTCCTTAGCTCTATGTGCACGAAAGATGACCTTTGTTTTGACCAACCTTTGCTGATTTTTTTCCATGATCCATCTGTAGGCAGCGTTTTCTCTGGTCCGTATGGCTACTTTTGTGCTATTAAGTGTCTGGCTTTTCAGTGTGTCAATGTAGTTAATTTCTACATCGTTTACTTCTTTCTCGAGCTGATCTGTCATTCACGATAGTGCATCAGCATGACCAATTTTCATGTCTTTTTTGTATTTGAGGCTATAATTGTAACCTGCGAGTATGCTAAGCCATCTCAACATAGAAGGACTTAAATCTTCAGGCATCTTTTTCATCCTAGAATTCCCAACAGGGGCTTATAGTCGGTTATTAATTGGAAAAGATGTCCATACAGACATTGGTGGAATTTATGAATTCCGAACAGTATGGTGAGGACTTTCTTGTCTAGCTCACTGTAGTTCTTTTCCGCCTTTGACAAGGTGTGCGACACGTATGCTATAGGACATTCACTGGAGTATGATGGGTGGCATATTATTGCCTCCACACCATTTTCTGACTAATCATTTGCCTTATTATCTTGTGCCTCCACACCATTTTCTGACTAATCATTTGCCTTATTATCTTGCGCTCGCTGTCATAATGGACCACTAGTTTATGTGATGTGAGAAGAGCTTTGGTGCGCAGAAATCCTTGCTCTTGTTCTGCTTCCCACTTGCATTTTTTTTAATAAATTGTATAGCTGCCTCGCAATGTGTGCTTTGCCGTCCAGGAAATTCTCGAAATAATTCACCAGGCCCAAAAAAAGCTTGTAGTTGTTTAACGTTATTCGGTCTTCTTGCATCAGATACTGTTTTGATTTTTTCAGGGGAGGGGTTTATACCTGACCTTGGCACTATATGACCCAGAAACTATTTCAGTAGTCTTCCAAATACATTTTTTCACATTTTTGAAGAATTTTGCCCCAATTTTCTCCAGTCTTTGGCAAACCTTTGAGATGCGAGTGATCAATTCGTTTTCCGAATAAGCGGTGACCAATATATCGTCAAAATAATGGATGACGCCTTTGAGACCACTTAGAAGAGTTTCCACTTTTCCTTGGAATATACTGGGTGTTCTAAATAAACCTATGTGCATAGTGAGGGTTAGAATTTCAGCAGCTTTGTTAGTCACCAGGATTTGATGGAAGGCCACGTTGAGATCCAATTTTGGAAAAATATTTAGACTTTTGCAGCGACGCTATGATTTCCCTTCAATTTGGAACAAGGTATGTGTTGTTTAATGGAGTTCTCTGTTGGCTCAAGCATGCTGTCTTTAACCAATTGCCCTGTTGGTCCTCCGATATTTTTTCTTTTTTTGCGTAAAGGATTTTTCGTGTTCTACAAATTATAGTCACTGCTTCAAGCGATAATTCTAATGATACTGGTTTTGTTTTTATTGTTCTTGGTTCTCCATCATAAAGTTTAGCAAAATGATGTCTGATGTTTTTTTCAGTATCAATGTTTTTGAATTAAGTGATATTTATTCCAAGTTGCTGAAACCAGTCGCAGCCAATGAGGGGATTTATAGGGGTGTGGACTATATATAATGGCAATGTAACTATTTTTATAGCGTTGTTCGATGTAATTGGAGCCTGAGTTACTTCTTTAATTTTTATAGCGTTTCCGTTGATGTCTTGAGCTTTCAGATTAGTATGCATAAGTCTAGGTGGTTGTCTCATATCTGCCATGATAGTTTTCCAGTTTTTAATGGAATGTAAAGACACCTACCGCTGTCAATTTCCATCGACAGAGGTTTGCCGTAAATTTTGACAGTCTTTTCAAATTTGTGTAATTGGTTTAAAGACACATTATTAATCGCTGAAAATTCCTCTTGCTTAGATTTTCTAGTAAAATGCTCTTGGCTATTATTTCTTGTATAATCGTCAAATTTCTTATTTCTGCACATTTCCAAATGGCCAATTTTATTACAGTGTTGAACTCTATAAAACCACTCCCTAGCTGTGTGACCTTGTTTTCCACAGCAAAAGCACTTAATTTGACTTTTCTTAGTATCAGTTATTCTACTTGGATCAGATACCCTTCTTTCGGGTTTGTCGACTTTGTGAAATTCATAAGGATCATTGTCCGTTACATTTATGGCCTTAAATTCCTTAGTTTGCTATAGCAAAAGTTCATGAGCTATACCATGTTTGATAGCTTCTTTATAATTGACGTCCTTGTCTACCAATAACTGCTACCTTAGACTGTCACTGCTCATACCACATAAAAATTGTTCGAGGAGAACTTCCTCCAGGTACAAGGCGTAGATGCAATTTTTGCGAGTACACGAAGGATAGTATCATACTCTTCTGTTTGCTCATTCTTGCCTTGTCGGAGATTTCTGAAGTGGAATCTTGTGATATGTCTAGACTCACGTGGATTAAAATAGTTGGCCAAACGATTTTTGATCTGTTCAAATGTTAATTCTTCCAGGGTTTTAGGTTCGCAAAGCCTATTTGCAATTTGGATGACCCCCTTTACAGCAAAACAATAATGTTGCTCTTTTACTTTTATTGTCCATTACTCCGTTAATAATTAAAAGTTTCTCTATTTGTTGGATATACAGGGGCCACTGACTTGCCTCTATGACATCAAATTCAGATATTGCCAGCTGCATTACGACGACTTAGTCAATTTTGCAAAAATATCTTCCTTTTTTTTAAATTAGTAATTTATCCGCTAACAGAATCAATTAATTAGATGCTGACATATTCAGCTGTCATACGCTAATTGTTCTTAAATGACAATTTCGGATTTTGCTGAGGAGTCAGACCGTTAAGGTTCAAAATCAAGACTGTGACTGTGCTAGTTGCTGTGTCTAGCAGCACACTACTGCCTGCTGGATTGCAAATATAAATAACAAATAATTACTAATTAATGTGGTGACTCAGCAAGTAATTTAAAATAAGAGTTTATTTTACAGAGTTATATAGAGATAATCTAATTTAATATATATATATGACAATTATACGCATGCTGTATAAATACAATAAGGGCCCGACGGCATACCAAAATAATATCAATACGACCTGTTATACTGTTCCTAAGTTTACTTTTATATGTCCGGAGGTAAACTCCACAAGGCTAAAGTGAAGGAGGAAGCTGACTGGGACACCCAAGGCAATGGCACATCTGCCTCTCAGAAGCTTCACTTAGCAAGTTCCCACTCTCAGTTCTGTTCTAGATTTTTTTCGAATCTCATTGTTCTTAGGGTCGACTCCCTTGATTGGCCATCCGCTGCCCACATGGTGGTCATCTCTAGAATTACCATATTCGAACCCTGATCAGATAATGCAAGTACCTTAGAATTGTCTATTTTAAGCAATGTTTCTATTATCATTAAATCTGATCAGAAACTAAACATTAAGGGTTTGTACTGGCTTTGTTTACATTATCTTAATCCGTTGCTCAAATTCATCTAACTTTCTTGATAAATTAGTTTATAGTTTTACCATTAATTCACCAACTATTTGATTAGATTAATTGCTTTTGTAAAATACTGTGAATACACTGGCATCCAGGCACATACATTTAGTTTTACGGTTATAATATCATTTAACTAATAACACTTATTTTGTGTATATAAATATATCCACACATTTAACAATACGTTTAATTTTATAGTTATAATATCATTTAACTAATAATACTTATTTTGTGTATACATAAATATACACACACATTTAGCACCTTTCAATATTTATAACCATATTTTTCAAACTCACATTGCAAAAGATTGCATTCTTTCTAATCTTCCAAGCACTTTTTTAGATCTAACTTTGCTTAAAAAACTTCCCAAGTATTTTAATGTATAAACCTATTTTATAACTTTATTTTATCTTTTCCAGCTATCTTTATTGTTTTAATTTAATTGAATTTATTTATAATCTAATTTACTAATTGTTCTTTTTTTAAAAGGGTCTAACTTCATTTAACCAACTTCCTCAGTACTTAAATGGATAAATCTACTTTATAGTTTTCTTTTATCTTCTCCATTTATCTTCATTGTTTTAATTTAATTGCATTTATTTTTACTGCAAACTATTTTATTAATCTTAGATTGGCTATTTCTATCAGCAAGCAGTGCTATACTACTAGCAAATATCATGCAGCAAAGCATTCTTTTTTAATGCCATCTTCCTTTTTATTAAAGTAACATTCTTTCAATAATTCATTCTTCTTTACTCTTTCTATATCTATCCTTTCTTTAAGAAAATCACTTAAATGATGTGTATCTTTTATATATAATTATTAATAATCATCTTTCCAATTCTCATCTCCACATTTTTTTAAAAAATCCAACAAAGTAATGCAATTCATTTGAGCAAATTCTTCTTCAATATTAATGAAATTACTATTAATCCCTTTTTAATATATCTCTTAACAATAATTCATATTTTTTTGTTTTTCCATTTTTTTTCATGTATTAAAAATCTGAAGTTTTAAAATTGAGCAACTTTTAAATGCTTAAGCTAATTATTAATAATCCTATTTCTCATTTTTAGATCCCTTTCTCTATAATAATTGTAGTAAACTCATTTTTACACCAGCCTCAAGAATTAAAATTTAATTGAAAATCAATAAGTAATTCACCACAATCTTCTCTAATCCATCTAGCTTTTTTTATTATTATTTATTTCCTTTATTTCATTCTATTTTTGTCTAACTATCTGTCACCCTTTTAAATGCTTAATCATATTTCATTTTGCAATATGTATATTTTTATACTTTTTGTGGTATTTATTTTTTAGACCATACAAGCCTCCTGATGGCGCTTTACACTCTTTACTACACATAAACATAATGTTACTTGGCTGGCCTTTCTTTATTGTCTAATTTATGGTATTACAAAAAAAAAATGTCTTTATTAATTATTGTCCCATTTCTTTATTCTCCGATGTCTGCTATTATATTTATAAAAAAAAAGTACATTAATTTATGTACTTATTTATTATTGGAAACGAACAAGTTATTTTTTGTTTTCGCTTTTAAAAATAAGTATTATTTTAATAACGTTACCATGCCGGACTTTTTTGTCTTTATTGTCCGACTTTAGGTATTATTTTGAGATTAATTTTTAAAAAAATTACATGTATAAATTAATTTATCTACTTACTTATTATTGGAAATGAACAAGTTCTTTTTTGTTTTTGCTTTTAAAAACACAGTATTATTTTAATAACCTTACTGTGCCGGACTTTTTTTTTTATTGTGCGATTTCAGGTCAGGTAGGGGGAATATGTCAGCACGTAGTGATGGAATGTGCAGGGGAGAAAACGATGTTTTTGCCGATCCAAAGGATCATCCAAAAGATGCAGTAGCAATGCAACCTCAGCCATTTGATTTGTCTCGTATATGTTCTCGTGCAAAGCTGAGTTTTCTACAATGGTGATTGTCCCTAGCCTTTTCCAATTGTTAAAAACCTTGAAAGCTATGTATGGAAGCGCGGCAGCACATTTAAATTATTACTATTTAATACTATGTCACGTAGGGTATAAGATCATTACTTGGAATGTACATTTCAAGAGTTATGGCCAGTTGATTTCTAGACACCCTCACAGGATATGATAGCGATCTGTGAAGTATGCGCATTTGTAGAGTTTTGCGAAGCACATCAGTGAGCCTAAGATTAGTGTGCAATGACATATAAGCCTGCTAATGGCTAATATGAATAGAACTGTTCTAGAGACCATAAGTTTGGCCGCGTAAATGGCATTTTTATATGTTTTGGCACATAAAAAGCACCTCAGACAGCTTGTATGGCCTAAAAAATAAGTACCCTTTTTGTTTATCATTTTATTGTTTATTTCTTTCTTAACTACTGTGAACTGAGACAATTTAATTTTTTAAAAATATTATTAGCATCCATATTTAAGCATGACCAATGTAATTCCAGATTTATAAAAACAAAAACAAAGGCAAGTCTAAAAAGGTTTGTCATAACTATACAAATTAATCTATGAAACATAAATACATCATATTTCACTTGATCCTTTTGTTCATAATAATGTCTTTTAGTTTGTGTAGTGAACTTGTCCTTTTTTGAAATTTTCATTATTTTGCCTAATTATAGTTCTACATTATATTCTATCTTCAGCTATATATATCCTATCAGCAAAAGTAATCAATATTATCTCTCTTTAGAGTGTTTTGAGGTGATTTTTATAACCAGCAGGTCTGCTTCTATGAGAACATGCTAAAAGTTCATCCTTAAAAAATCTCTTATAAAAATTGCTTTTAGGTTAGCTTATTCAATATCATTACAACCTGCAATATCTAAAAACATCCTAATTGGTCTTCTGATCTTGGCATCATAATTTTCAAATCTTATGATATATTCTTAAATGAAACTTTTTTTGGTGCCTTCATGTTATTTCAATAAGGATTTTTTGTTTCACTTATCAATAAATTGGAAAAATAACAAAACACTCCATATACAACTACTTTTGTTGAGGTAATCATGTCATTACTATATTATAAAGTACTCTATCCCTAATAATGCAGCATATTCAAATCAACTCTATGTAAAAAGTTACCAAGGTACTAACTCTTAAGCTGAGAACCATTCAAAGTAAAAATTTGTTGATTTTTCTTTTGCCCGTGGTGGCTATTAATGCATTTGATTTTTTGAGCATCAGTTACTAATCCAGAGTTTTTATTGATTGCAGTCAAAATGTTAAACACACTCTGTAGATATTCATACTTTGAATTAGCAAGAATAACATTATCATGGATATATCATAAATCTAAGAGCCAATAAAATTTAATTGATTCAAATTATAAATCAATTATATATATATATCTTAATGCCTGTTTTATGTAGCTGCTTATAATCTTTCAAAGTCTATTATTGTAAAAACAAAACAAAGTTTTAGCTAGTAACATCCGTTTGATACCAGGTTTTATTTTAAATGTCTTAAGATTTTCCACCAGCAGT